>JANKKB010000329.1:0-15010 GCA_026225775.1 Bursera palmeri
GTTCAAGATCTCTTAACAACAGCAGAAGCAAAATAAGGATGGTGGCTGAACTCAAAAGTAACCTTAAGTGAAGGATCAAGAGCTCCTAGCCGGCAAATCACATTCAAGGCTACGCCATTGTGCTCTGCAACCTGCTCTAATTTTCGAAGTTCAGCCAATCTGTCCGGGTCATTGGAAAAACTACTCTTGATTTCCTTTGCAATCCGCTGAGCATCTTTGAAATAATTGTACATGACTAGTGTCTGGACAGGTAAAGCAAATTTAGTAACCGTCGTTACAAGAGAAAATCATAGAAATAAAAGGTAAAATATAAAGTGTAATAGAATACTCACAGAAAAGCGAGCATAGGTTGTCGATTCCTTAAACGATGGGTATGAGATCTGATCAGGAACACAAGCTTTTTGTAATAGCTCAAAATGCTGAATGAATCTCTGAGAAGATGAACATTAGTGAGTCAGTGACAACTCGTAAATATATAAACAATGCACTAGACTAAGATTAATAATGAAGATATGGAAGCAAGCAAGGCTAAGGCGGCGACACTGCAATTCCCCTTGCAAAATAAATTAGGTTGAATCAGGGGAACAAAAGAAATTTGTGTCAGCTAGTTTACAAATGCATCTACCATTTTATGCCAGCTTATGTTACTCCTACTACATTTATTTAAATAAGAAAACAGGAAAAAGAAAGTTAAATAATTTACCTCATGCTCAGTATTGAAAGGGCTTGAACACTGTAAGACCGCGAGTTCATTCCTCAAAGCAGCAAGCATCTGTATTAAAATAAGAACTCTTTAAGTGACAACGGTCAAAATTTTCCATCTAAATTAGCAGATACTTATTTCGATCTCCAAAATTAAGTTTAAGCTGATTGCCACAACAAAAATCTTGATGAGGCTGGGAAATAAAAATTTTAATGTTACATCTTAAATGACTTTTTAAGTTGTCATCATTAAATTACCATAGTGAGCCCCTCAGCAAGACAAATATGGCACTGAAGAAACAAGATTTCTGGTGGGATTCGAGGTTCCCTTGCCACCTCCTTTGGGGAATCCTTTTTCTTCTTCCCCTTACGTTTAACTGATCAACAGATATAAAAGAAAAATCAATAGTATAAAAGACTTGGTATTTAAGCCTCTCCAGTGCAGAGCCAAACATTCAAATTAATAAGGAATTAGATCCATCTAACTTGAACTTGCTCATTTGTCCATCTATATTAAAATAAACAAACAAAATAATCTAATAAACTGAATAAAGAATGAAACAGGTAAAAACCTACCAGTACTGTTGCTCACTGCCATCCTTATATGAGTTTTCTCTGCAAGCTTTATTAAGACAGCATACATGTACCAATACACCATGCAATATTCACTAGGTGAATACAGGTCCAGTTCGAAACCCAGCATGAGAAAACGAGAAGCTATCCAATATGTTTGCTCCTCTACCCAATTTAGAATGTGCCTGTATATTTTGACACATTTATTCTGCAAAACCAAATAAATGGTGGTATAAAATGGTTTCTATCGACGGAAAGGTCAAGGTTTGAAGGCACTTAATATGCAGAAAGTCAATTAAATTAACCAGAAAAGCAGACACCTATAACCTGGAGGATATGACTCACTCCTATCCAACTGTCCCTACTTAGTGTATGTCAGAGAACAAGTATAAAGGACAGAAAGAATCCCCCCACACCCAATGTATCAGATGGACATACAAAACATAATAGCAGTAGTATTTCAAGTTTGAGTGAGATATTGAGAACCATAAAGCTTAACGATTAAAAATTCACAGATACTAGTTATCATGTTCAACTTATTTTCCCCTACACCCCCTCACCATTTTCTTTTACCTTTCTGACTTTGTATCAATTATTGACAAAAAGAAAATAAAATTACAAAAGATTAGTCCAACAAAATTGTATATTTATCTTCCTGCTTTTCTTTTAGTTCTTTTTCGCTCTCTAATATTTTCAATTAATTACTCTACTACCGCATACCTATATGTACTACCTTTGCTTTATGGCATAACTACATATCTTAATTAGCCTCCTCATTATTTCCATGTGAATTCAGCCTCGTCTTTTTAATCACAAAAGGACATCCATAAAGAACAATATAGTGAAAATGCTAACGAAAAGCAATGTACCTCATCTTCCAAAATGCCTGAGACTTCTCCAAATTCATTTCTAAAAGCAAGCTCTAGCTGTTAAATAAAAGGTAGAAGAACATGAGAAAACAAATGAACAATGCTGTTGGAGAAATAAAACTTAAGACCTAATCATAAAACTACTATTAGGTTACTCCAATTAAGGCTCAAAGGAGGACAAGCTGGTAACTTGAGTTCTCATTGAGGTTATATTGAAGTTTGCAATTTAAAGAATAGCCAAAAAAAAAAAAAAAAAAAAAAAAAAAAAAAAAAAAAAAAAAAAAAAANCAAAAAAAAAAAAAGAAAAGAAAGATATAAACTGTACAAGCAAAAGATAAAAGAGTTGTAAAGTCTTTCATTCACAAATATTATTCCAAAAATGAAGTATACTTTATCTACATAACAATTTTTACTAAGAAAATAGAACTGGGCAAGACCTTATGCAATGGAATTCCAGGTGACAACAAATGGTTTTTCTGTATATGTATCAACTTCCCCTGATGAATTATGTATTTACATCTTTATTCAATTCTTCACAATAAGCCTCTAGTATTTTATTTATAGATGGAATAAGATAGCATCCTGTACAACCATTTAATAATGATTTATCAGCATAGGAAATGTATGTACTAGAATAGTCAGCATTCAATTCAACTAATTCATCATAGTACAAAAAACATATCATGAAGATTAAAAAGGAAAAAGAAAGAAAGAAAAGAGCACAAGCGAATAAGAGGGGAAAACAGACAAATTATCATCAAATGAATTTCAAAAGAATAAACATCACCCAGATAATTTACATGAAATTTAAATTCAAGTAAAATATAAACCTGTACAAAGATAACTCGCCAATCTTGTAAAATTTTCCCAAGCTTCCGCCTCTGCCACGCAGCATTTGTACAAAGAATTTTGAGCATATTGATCACCAACTGCATTGTTTAATAATATTAAAAGCATATTAGATGAAGTGTCACATGCATGAAAGCACAACAATGGTAAAGTTGTTTCACTACTATATGGCACAGGTGATAAAAAAGTAGCTCTTTATAACACTATCTTTTAACTGAATAAAAATCCAAGCAAAAAGGTTAATTCAATTCATCTACCTTGAGGTTTAGCTAATTAATAGTGGACACCCACCAGGTTTGAAAAATGGAATTCAAATTTCAAATTTAAAGCAAACANAATGAAACAGCTCAATAAAATAAAAACACCAATGAATTTCAAAAGTTAACAACTCTTCACCTGTCCTACTTGTGCAATATATTCATTCTTCTGGATATCATGGTTCTTAGTGGCTTCAGGTTAATTCAATTCATCTCCCTTGAGGTTTAGCTAATTAATAGTGGACACCCACCAGGTTTGAAAAATGGAATTCAAATTTCAAATTTAAAGCAARCAAATGAAAAAGCTCAATAAAATAAAAACACCAATGAATTTCAAAAGTTAACAACTCTTCACCTGTCCTACTTGTACAATATATTCATTCTTCTGGATATCATGGTTCTTAGTGGCTTCAGGCAATCCTGCAGCTTTAACAATTACAGCAAAGATAGGGTCCCGTCCATAGAGCTTCCCATCTTGAACCAGTAGAAGCTGTTCACAAGTTGGCAGGATTGATAATCCAAAAATATGACTAATGACAAAGAACTATCAGTAAGAATCTCATATAAGGAAAAAGAATAGACCAAACAACATGGAGAAAAGTAAACTCTACAATGAGAAACACTAGGCACCACTTAGAAATATATCTGAGAATACAAATTTGTAGTGGGTGCTACAACATCCTTAGCAGTGACTTGCAAAAAATACAAAATTCAATATCTTAATCCTTCATCCTACAATGCAAAACAATATCATCCAAACCCTTTACTTCAGTGCAAAGCAAACTAATATCTTGACACTCTAGTTTAACGTTACTTTGTTTCCAAGTTTCATATTACGACTCTAGGTCAACTATAAATTTCTGAGTTACCTTCAGGTGAAAATTTGTTTTTTATATTTTTCCTCAATAACATGACATTATCAATATTCAAGGTTTAATGAACTTAGTAAACGAAAAAGAGAATTTGTTGCATGGAAAAAAGATAAATCTTCTGAAAGCCAAACCCCAACAATTCAATTAGGGGTCAGTTAACCATTTTTTCTTTGTTCTTTTACATTTAATAAAATACATCCTGATTATGAAAAGAGGAGGTGGGTGATGAGGATTCACTGTGACCTAGCCCTTCAGAAATAAAAATATATTAAAATCCTAAGATCAATTACATCGAGGGAAATCAAGGAAATCCATTTGTCACTTACTAGAAGAAATACTTAATGCCATCTTCACATGGTACATAAAATCTTTCTCTCCTCAGTATATAGAAATAGAAATAATATTTAAAAGAAAAAGAGCAACATAACACTAGTTGGTCCCTGATTCTAAAATTAAGGTTCATCGGCCCAATAATGATTTGTTGAAAAACAATAAGTTAAGAAGTCACATAACAAAATGAAGAGCTTATTAAATTGCAAAATTAAAGCCAAAAGGAGCAAAGTAAAATCCAACCTGGAGATGAGCTCTTGCAACTAAATCAGGTTGAGACTTCTGAAACTGAACCACAAAGCGCAAAACACCTTCTAATAGAGGGTCTAATGAGTAGGAACATATAACATCGAGATCGTGAAGAAGTTTCAGAAAATATTCGACAGCCTAGCAGAACAGAGATAAACATTATAAGAGTGAATCTATATTAGCAGATATAGAATTGTTGAGGCTCTAAATCTCACCCTTTTCCAACTAAGAATTTTTATTGCACGAGGTGGAGTGGGAGCTGATAATCTACTATTCAAACTAGCATCAAATCCAATTGGAGGACGACCAGAAGCAGTTGTTTTATCTTCTATACCATCTTCAGGAGTTTCACAAGCACCAGACCGAAGGAAATCAGCTGATTTTAGAATAGATTCAAGCTCTGATATGCAGGAAGCTATATGTTTTCTTGCCAACTCCAAACCTCTTCCTTGAGGTCGTCTCATACATGCAAGAGCATGGAAAAAATGCTGAAAGAAAATGAAGATATGGTAATTACAATGCCATTACAACAAGTAATGGTATTTGCATTGCTAATACCATTACGAAAAAATAGTCATAAAATAGATACATAATGCCACAAAACATCCACATAGATGCTATAAAAAACACTACGTATAATGACTCTTTGGGAAACAAATTTGCTGAAAGCAATTGCAAAAAGTACACCTCTGATTCAGAGCAGACCAGGGATCTAGGGTCAGACATAATAGAACTGTTCACATATAATTCTAGAATTGTACTTCTATTGAATGAAACACACACGAAATTCGAATGGTATGCATAATTTGATAATTGGAAGAAAAAAATTGACGAAAAAAGAGAGGTAATTGAAATAATAAGAATAGACCTTAAAATTATAATAGCATGTGGCAAATTTTGTGGGACTACAAAAGCCTATTAGTTTTATTCTTATTTAAAAAAGGGGCTTACCGAGATAACTTAAATGACTTCAGTACCATAAATTGCAAACTATTCAACAACATGAGAAGCAGAAAGGACCCCCTGGACTAGTAGCACCGAATCAATAGGGAAAATAAAATTTTATCCTGTAAATCTTCTATTGTTGACATGGTAGCCTCACTAGTAGAAACAAAAATGGAATTTTAAGAAACATCAGAGAGAACTTTTTAACCATCCAAAGGACATGTATTACACCTAAAAAATCATTGATGTTGCAATACATTAGACGAGCACTTCATTGAAAATAACAGAAAATTGTTAAAATGTCAAAAAAGTATCCTTTAACCACATTGCTTCAAATATAAAGCTCGAGATTGAGAAAGTACAAGGGCATAAAAATATTAGAACGCACAATACACGAAATTATACACTGACAAATATGTCAAATCAAAGAATATATATAATCAGATACAAATTTGAGCATACAACAAAAAAGTAACTAAACTCTGACTTCCCATCAGACTACAATAAGAATGGAAAGAGACAGAAATCCAACAGAAAGTCCATAAATAAGGACAAACGCAAAAATAATAGACGGAAAGATTTTATTACATTCATAGAACATATAAAACGAGTATACACAGGGTAAGACCTTACGAAAGCGTAAGCGGCATAACAAAGCTTTGCAGCAGCCCTCTTCCAAATCAAGATTATTTTGTAATGGCTCTATATCTGCATCAAAATAGCTGAAATATCAATCAACAAAAGATTTATACATCCTAACTGGCAACATTCAGAAAGAGAGATGGTGCAAATATGCAACCTAGGAAGTTCAGACTTGGAGAAATTCTCAGCGTATGTCAAAACAGCCTTTTTATTTCAGACATGAGGAAAGCCTAAGGTTTTGAGAATAAATTCAACAAAATTGAACTACAATGTAAGTATATGGTATAAGAAATGAGGAAAAAATGTTATAACTCTAAATACTCATTTTTCAACAATGACCTGTTACACAAGATTCCAGTCCCGTCTAAAGTATTATTTTTTCGTTTCCTATTTTTTGTTAACTCCAAGGAAATTCAAAAGTCATTGGAAAAGCCTCTATCACTCAACAAATCCAGAAATAAACTTTTGGAGGGAAACCACCATTTAATAACAATCTTGTCAGGCAAAACAATGTAAATAGCAATTCATCCAATTATGCACTATAGTTAGGGGTCATACGCTGCATAATTTCGATGCCTTGAACTAAATATATAAAATTTTGTAGTAACATCGGAAAGCTCAGTTTTCTAGCTTAAGTCCAATTTTCATAAGGTTGTTGGGTGTTAAATCTGATTTATTTCAGTATAATTTAGATGGTGGAACTATTTCACAAAACTGTGCCAAACTATACAAGCAGCATCATCAACTATTCAAAGTTTTACTGCTTGTTATTGAGGTATAAGGCCATGCAGTTTCAGACTCAATCTCAAAATTTTTGAATTACTGTTTTTATTGAATAGACAATCTAAATTTAATTCCATAGTACCGATATTGCAGTCTTCTCCAAAAATAAATGAGTCTAGCTGGTAATGCAGACACATGGCGTACTTTTGCTCAAGAGAGAACATGGATGAAAATACATCCAGAAAACCAGATCTAATGACAGGGAGTGACTTGTTGATGCATCGCCACCTCAAAATTATTAACAGAAAACTATTTTCATTCTTAGCCACTGTGCCAAACCCTATCAAAATCCTTTTTTATCCTTCAATGTAATGCCTTCAATTTTTCCACAAAAGAAGAATTAAGAGTATCTCAAGCAAGTAATTGAACAACTACCCTCTAAAACCCTTCTTTTTGATGACAGGGCTTTACAAGCACGTAATTGTCGAGAAATGTTTTCTTCAACGGCATTCAGCATTGATAAGCACTTGTCATCTCCATCACCATTCAAAGGAAGACCATATGTCATTGTAAAGAGATCCTCTTCCTGGAAAAGAAACATTGAAGACAAAAATTGACCAAGAAACATACTTCCATCACAACAATAATTGTGACTGTGTGTGAACCTTTTACCATAGTCATGTGCAAATATTTAGCAACAAGATTATCAATTATCTGTAACATCCTAAACCCAGTTTCACTTCATTTATTTATTTACTTTTTACCTCTTCCCCTTACATTGTCTATGAACCTTTATATCAACAAAAAACATTGCTTATATTTACAATTCCATAACTGAAAAAATAATCTACTTAATCTTGGTTTAGAAAAAATGTGGAAGCTTCATAGCAATAATTCAATGCAAAAAAAGGGAATAAGGAGAAATTTTCAAATACACAAATTTGTGGTGATAAAATATAAAAGAGCTGAGAAGAGCTGCTGGAGTACTTTACTTCATGTGTGCGTGCATCTGAGACAACTGAAACGACTGCCTTGCAGGTTGCACGTATGACTCTGCAATAAGAATGCAATATGGCATGTGAAGATGTCCTATCAGGCCTTAGAAGATAGATGCATGAAAAGACAGTTTGTGCCAACGAATAACCGTTGTGCCACGTTGCCTGCATGAAAGTTTCCAATTTGAGTGGGAAATAGAGCAAGCATTAGAAACATCCAACCCAAGATTTAAGCTATTAGGAGCTGGGCCAGCCATAGTAGTAAGAAGATACATTAAATACTAAGCCTAAATGAACTCTCCCTCATGTGCAAACTCAACATAATACTAAAACAAATTGGTCTTGCATGTTTACTTAAAACAGAAGAAGACAGAAATAACCATTTATAAACCAAGAACACACTTGATAAATTAGATTCTGATGAAATATTAGGAAATTCAACCCTAAAGCTTAAGTTCTTGAAAGGATGCCTCCATTACAGGAGCAGTCTTATTAAGAAGCAGTCTTATTAATATTAAACTTAACCAATGTCAGATACACAGAAATATATATGTGATTTATTTATCAAAAAATTTCACACCCACAGAAAATTTTTTTAATAAATGTCCTTAAGAAAAATATAACAAAAGGAAAATAAGACACTAAGTAATTCAAATCTCTAAATAATTTCTCAGAAAATTGCATCCCTACTGATAAACCATGTCGCAACAGAAGAAGAGTTCTACATATTTCTTGCCATGGCATTCCAAGTAAAAAGAAGAATAATTGACAGGTATGTTTAACATGTGTTAAAACAAGAGTCATCTAAGTTACAAAGCGTAAGGCACCAATGAAAAAAAGAATGCAGAAAATACCTCACATGCCAGAAGATGATCCATGATGTCAATAGTGCATTGCACATCAATAGTTTTATCAACACTAATAGGAACTGGAGCAGCACCATTATCAATTGCCTCATCAAGAGAATAGTATTTACACACGATACCGGAGTCCATCTTCGGGTCCATTATCTGATTGAAATAACAAACACAATAGTCAGTATAGTAAAGCAATATACAAACTATAATTGCAGACTGTCCAAAATAAGACTACTAATATATAAATAAAGCAACTATGCTTCAACATCTTAAGCAAGGCAATTCACCACAATCAACTCTGTCCTACCAAAAAAAAAAATCAAAATAAAAGATAAAATAAAAAGACATAAAATGCCCTATTTGCTTGGGATTTTGAAACTAAGCATCAAGAAGATGTAGCAATACCTCTAAAGCAGACATGGCAGCAAAAAGATTAAAATTATCTCCATGAATAAGTTCACCATCTCGAAGTTCTGTAATTCACAGATTTCAATTAGGAAATGAAATAATAAGAAGCAATCATTAACAAGCAGGCAGATCATATTCAAATAACGAAATTGAGGCCCGCAATCATCATAAACTAGCTACACTACACTTCATTTTGTTAATAAATTGATTTGTATTTACGAGAATAGCAGATAGAAGCCAATAAGATTTTGAAACCAAACAAAAATGAAATATTTTTAATCAACCAAACGATAATATTCATATGGAGCCATAATGATAAATAAATAAATAAATAAAATCAAAGCTTTAAATATTCTGAGGAAGAAATCTTTACTCTACTAAGCCAAGTTCAGTTTAGTTGAATAAATTCAGTATTGTTTTTATTTATTTATTATTATTTGTTTAGAGATTTTGGCGAGCCAAACAGAAGTAAATGTGAATAAGTGAGGAAGATTAGACCTTGACAAGCGGCTTCGATGAGAGGAGAAACGTCGGCCCAGATAGTGTCGCTGCCAGAAGGAATGGAGTGGTGTTCAAGTGGTTGACGATTCACTGATGCGTCCCCTGTATCCCTCTCAGCCATCCCTGTGCTTTCAGTGTTCTCTTGATTTGTCTTTGCTTCGGTTTTACGAGGACAAGCGAAACGGGGATTTTAGGTCAGAAAATGGGTCGGCTCTTACATTTGGTATGATCCGCCCTTATTCATGCTTTTGTCAATAAAAGTCTAATTTCGAGGAAATTTTATTATTTAAAAATTTAGTTAAATTATAGTGTGGCAATTTATATAAAAGAAAAATTACTAAAAAACCCATAAAGTAATTTACTAATTACTATTAAGTGAAATAAAATATTATATGCAGTTAAAGTTTAACGGTGTGTATTTAATTAAGAATTTTAAAGAATTTTAAAGTTTTTTTATACGTGGATACTTTTATAGACGTGATAGATTTTTAATGATTTTTATAAACTTGACTTTTATAAATTTTTCATAATTATAAAAAACTTTCATAGACTTCAATTTTAATAACTTTCATAAATATTTATAGACTTTTATTGATAGATTGATAAATATTTATGGACTTTTATAAATATTGATAGACTTTTTTTTAATAAAATATTGATAAACTGTCATGGATTTCAAATAATCAAATATATATTTGATAAAGAAATAGATAAATCTATAAATTATCCTAATTAAATAAATAGATAACTAAAATATTAATTTTTTAAAAACATTTCAATATTTATTAACATCTTTCGTAACAACAAATCTCTACTATTTATTATTATTAATATGTCCAACATCATAATTATATTTATGATTCCCCAATTATTGCATATATTATATTTCATTTTAATAAATAATTTCCCCAATTATTTTCCCATCTCCTCCGTATTATTGCTAAAATAATTATACTTTAGCTGATTTAATTTTAGTTTTTACCCAATTTATTTAAATTATTTTCATCTATTGTTTGACTCAAATTATTTTTAATTTTTACTGTTCATTTTATTTTATGTCTATCTATTTTCTAAATTATTTATCTATTATTTGCCTAATGAAATCAATTGGCAGATTGGATTGGATGGGATACAAATTTACAATGGGATTGAATCGAATTAAGAGTTATTATTATTATTATTATTATCAACTCTATATACTTGAGGTTTCTTTTTATTATAATTCTAAAGCCATGGCAATAATTTAAGTAAATTAGGTTAAAATATAAAATTTAATTATTTATATCGAATGAACCAAAAGTGAAATGGAGTCATATTCATATTATTTACAAAAATTTAAAAACTATATTTGTTTAAAAAAAATTGAGTTACAGAGGAGTTGCGGAAATGACTTGAAATTTGATTAAATTATGTTCTTTTATTCAATTTAAATTAAGCTATATTTACAGTATAATTACTTATTTTTTATTTAAATCAGATGAACTAATTAAAACAAGCTTTTCTTAGTTTTCCATTTAAATGACAAACTTATTTAGCTTCAGATTCAACCAAGCAGGGACTTGTGTAAATGTAGACTTTCTCAGAGCTGCTAAGCAAAACTTGGTCTGCCACATCTGGCTGCTATACTTGCCTATCAAGAGCTTGTAACTTGTTACAAATCTTCAATATCTTTCATAAAATATTGGAGAGATGAGTGTGACGATATGTTGGCAATATATACTTAGATATCCATAGTTGAGCTACGTTCTAGCTAGCTACAATAACAAATTAAACGATCGAAGATGGCAACAGCCTGAAATTGAGCCTTCGTAACCAAACGGAATGAAGCAACATATGAATCACATCAAAAGGTTGAGAAGGGCGATTAAGCAAAAAATGTCTTGAAACTTGCTTCACTCTCTTTTGCATTTCCAAATACTTGTTATAAGGTATCCGTTTCAGAATCCTCTTAATATCTGGTATCCTCTCCGATGGAATGTGTATCGAGAACTTACTCCAATCAAGTACGTCATTGAATGGTAAAGCATAGTAATCGGAAATGATCACCGGGACGCACCCAACGTGAAGTGCCGTGACCACTCTAGGGCTTGCTACTTCATACCCACTAGGGCACAGGCAAAACTTGCTACGACCCATTAATTTGAAGTAATCTTTCTTGTTTTCAAGGTACTCATGGACTTGCACTTCATTGTCTTTGTCTTTCCAGTGTTGTAATAAGATCTTTCTTATGTTACCGTGGCGTCCGCCAGCAAAGAATGCTAGGATTGAACGGTTGCGAGGAGGTAAACGTAGTTGAGGAGGGCCAAGTTTCCGGGAGGGAATGTTGATTTCTGGTATTGAGACGTCTCTTTGAGGCTGAAACCCTTCTGATGTATTGGCATTGCAAAGGACTCTGATGAAGTTCTTGAAGAGCTCAGGGTTGGCATTGGGTACATCTGGTCCCTGAAAATTGGAATAAAATATGTTAGTACTTATATTTCAAGAAGATGATAGACGTACACGTAACTGCATGCATTTACATACCCAATCGTGACAAGAAACCGAAAAGTGATCAGAACCATCGCTTCGATTCCAGTAAGAATGCTTATCAGCTATAATGCCAACATAATCAAGTACAGAGTGTTGGAGTTGATCACGAGAATAGGTGACAAGAGGCCTATAGAGGAAGTTGACGATATAGGCCACACTAATTGGGAGAAAGAATGCATGTGCCTCCTCGGGATGGCTAGCCAAGAACTTGCTCTTCCCACTCTCCATCTCAGCTATGAACTGACCTTCGATGCCATAGATGTCGTTCATTGGCCCAGCATGGATCAACGGTAGCTCTCCTTCTCTGTAGACCCAGACCTTGAATCTCTTCTCCATTTCTATGTGACTCCTGATCATATACATAAATTTCATCAGAAAAGAAAATAAAAATTACCAAAGTTGTTATATCGTCGTAACCAAAGGGTAGAGATTTATTCAAAGTAATTCGGATTCTTAGAAGTACTGTTCAATTCTTGGAATCCAACAAATATATTTTGGATATAGTTAAGTTTCGATTCTTAGGGATATTAATTCGAAATCGGATATGGGTCGTCAAACAAATGTTTATGTGATAGTGAATTGCAATCCATGTCTCCTCAACTTAAGTTGCTTCATACCGGCACGTGAATATAATCAGCACAGCAAATAAAAAAAAAAAAAAGTCATAAGATACTGTCAAATAGGGATAAACTAGAAAGATTTTGAAACTTATCACAAAATCTTTCAAAAAATTTTAAATTTGTCAAATATCTCCTTTAAAGTTAATCCATATTAATCTCTTTCAACTTTGCAATTTGTTTTTTTTTTTTTTCTCAGAAAACTCAATAAAATAGTTCGACCAAGTTCACAATGATTGGAAAATTTACTTATATTTGATCCAAAATTTAGGAGGAAAGAAATTGTATCATTTAAAAAAAAAAAATTTTATGAACAAAACCCCATGCATGTCCAACAGTTGTTAATATGTTAGATTAAACACAAGCAAGGAAAATTTACATGACACTAAAAGAGTAAAAAATCAAAAGAACTTAACTGATGAAAAGCGTAAGGGTTTCTGTAAATGTCTCCTCTAGGAATAAAAGTCTCTTCCTTGGTTGATGTATAGTTGCGTGATCGAATTGCTTCATAAATAGCAGCTCGCGCTCTAGCCAAATCATCTTCGATTCTCTCCAAACTACTCATGTTCTGAAAAAATTAGATTATACCTCAAAGTGTTCAGTTTACATTAATGAACAAAAGCAAGTGATCAAGAAGCGCTTCAGGGAGCATATAACTAGCTGTCTGGCTTATTGATGCATATTAGAAATCGTCAATATATATATACATATCACTCACCTTATGCGTTACAGTACTTTTATTTACAGGTAATGCCGTTGAGGATGAGGCATGGAGAGATTCGTGGTTGGTTTTGATGCTGGTATAAGATATGGCAGAGGAAAGAGAGTTGATAAGGTCGTTTTGGTTCAAAGGAGATAAGTAGAAAAGAAGAAGTAGAAGAAGTATTAGACCTGGTAGAAGTAAAAGTTTTGGTGAGCAGTCAAATGCTGCTGCCATGGCCTTTCAGTCTGATAAAGAGCGTTTCTTAAGGAGAGATCAGATGGGAATTATGGCTTCGTATATATGTGTAGAAAAATATGTATATCAACTTGCAGCAAACGAAAAGGCTAAAGATTCTATGTTATTTATAGCTGTTACCCTTTGTAGCGAGGAGGGCAAGCCATCTCCATCCATGTATGCAAATCTGGATATTTGTTATTATTATTATTTTTTTGGATGGAGAGAGTCCTAATTAGTTTTGAGTTAGTGTTATTTATTTGGTTTGTTTTGTTATTATTAGGTTTAATTATTTGAGTAGAATTAGATTTGTCCACTGTATAAGTTTTTGTATTTGGACCGTTTTAGTTGTATATTTATGTTATCTGAGTTGGTTTTATTTTTTATTTTTCTACGAAAATTTATCTTCATTTCTTTTAAGACAGATTATTTTATCTCAATTTTGTAGCTTAATTATCAATATATGATTAGGTTACTACTGTAAATATGTTAAAATAACTTATCTTATATACAAGAATTAATAGCTCCCTATTTGTTATAATAAAGTGTGTACATAGAGCTGGTAAAAGAAAGAAACTGTTTATTTTACAGTGGTATCCTCACATTAAGCCTCCTAAGCCACAGTGAATGTAGCACCATATGAAGAACATCGAATGGTTTAGCTGGTCGATTCATGGCAAAATGCCTCTGCAATTGCACCACTTTCTTCTGCATTCTTCGGTATTTTCTGTCCGAAACTCGTTTCAGGATAGTCTTGATTTCAGGAATCTTCTCAACTGGAATTTGTATAGAGAATTGGTTCCAATCAAAAACATCGCTGAAGGGTAATGCATAGTGATCAGAAATAATAACCGGGACACACCCCACATAAATTGACTCCACCACTCTAGGGCTAGCCACTTCCCAACCACTTGGGCACAAGCAAAACTTGCTTCGGCTCATAAATTCCATGTAATCTTGACCTTCGGGGAGATACCCATGGACTTGAACTTCGTTGTCCTTCTCCTTCCAATGCTTGAATAAGATTTTCCGGACGTCACCGTGATCTCCACCAGCGAAGAAGGCGAAAATGGGACGGTCATCAGAGTTCTTGCGGAAGTGAGTTGGTGTTAGCTTCCCTGGAGGTATGTTATACTCTGGCAGTGACACATCTCT
>JANKKB010000330.1:0-15453 GCA_026225775.1 Bursera palmeri
GGCTCATGTAAGGATTAAGGAGGTGTGGCTATTTTTAAAACACCCCCCAAATATATGGCTATTTCCTTAAATTTCCCGATTATTAATGCGAAGGATAGAGAGATTCTTAAAGGAAAAGCTCAGTTCTGTTTGATTAAAGATGAGACCCAAAAGATTTGGCTGCATTTTAAACATCCCGCTGAATAAAAAATTAACAGTCACCCCCCAAAACTTAACCATCTCTATTATTGACCGACTTTGACTATTTAAATACCTATTTTACCCTTACTTTTTTTAATAAGAATCTAAAAGAAAATTAATTTAAATATACAACGAGACACGAAAATCCTTTAACATGAAGGATAATCAAATCTAAATTCCAATTTATATCTAATAATAATAATAATAATCACAACTCAAGAACACTCTTCTCTTCATTCAGACAACAAAAATCCAAGCTTATACACTCAGAACTATGAACCAAAGCAAATAATCCTACTCATCTTTGACTCCTCAATACTTGTTAGACTGTTACCTGAATCCTACTTCTTGAAGAAATCTTTTTAGAATTAAGTTTTATGATTTGCTCTTATTTATGATTCTATTTTTCTAATTATAGTTTATTTCTATTATACTAATTAACTCCTATATGAAATATGATTGATAGAAAAAATAAGAAAATATAATTATTGTATTAATAAGAGTCTTATCCTTATTAGACTCCTATTAAGAATAGAAGAACTCCATATACGCCTATAAATATAGGGATTGAAAATCAGTTTCAGTTATGAAGAGATGATGAGATTATATGTAAGAAAGAGGCTAGACATAAGGGGTAAATACCTTGTTCTGTTATAGTAGGCATCGGGTATTATTCCTTCAGGCTGAATGATAGAACTACCCTTAGGTGCTAATATGTTTGATATCGAGTTTATATTTTGTACTCTTACATACTTATGATGTAGTATATTTATCTTTTCATCCGTGAACGTAGGCAATTAAAGCCGAACCACGTTAAATATTTTATCTCTTCGTGTTGTTTGAATTTTATCAATCTTGATGTTATTTGTATTAATAGAAGTCCTATCCTTATTAACACTCAGATGTGTCCGCCAAGATCTAGAATTTTTTATGGATATTCTCCTTCGTTGAGGCTTGCTGGGTTTATTGTTGATCGGTAAGGAAGAAGAAGGTGGTTGGGTATTGGGATTCGAAGAAAAGAAAAGATAGAAGGGGGATGAGAAGGAAGAGAGAAGAAAAAAGAAAAAACAGAAGAAGTCGAAGGAGAGAAAACAGAAAAAATTGATAATGAAATGTCAAATTTGCCCTTACACAGTTTAGTTTTGGATATTACTGTTAAAAATTTAGGGGGTCCTTTGTTAGTTTCTGATTTAATAGGATGTTGAAGAAATATTTTGGTGGTTACATGTAATATCCCAAAGGACAATAGATGTTGAATTGTTTAATCATCATCATCCGGTGAGATTGTTAAATGTGTACTTGCTCTTACATAAGGCTATTTGTAGTTTGTGTTTGTCAATGCAAAGTCTAGAATGAAGCCTAAGAGAGAAGTAATTCTCAACAGCTAACAACGAGCACGAGCTTGGTTAAAAAAGAATCATAAATAATAAACTTATTGTCGTTTTATTCTGCTTTAATGGAAGTTATCAGTTAACTGCAACTTTCATTATTCCATAGCCCTCGTGCTGATACTATTCATAATTTTTTAAATGCAAACTGTTTGTTGGTTCAGTTATAGAGGAAGATTTCTTAATCAATCTGGAAAGGATTAATTAAAAGAACAATTTTTTTTTTAATCGATAGCATTTGCTGCTATTTGAGATGTGAAAGAGCACAATTTTACTTGATACAATTAGCATTTAGGCATGGATTGTTATTTTCATAGTGCGTCTGGTTGAAGATTGGGAGATTGTCGCAACGCTTTTCAAGCCTTGGAACTTTATCAATGCTTTTCTTTAAGACTCACTTGAAGTTCACTCATTTCGCTACTCTTTAAGTGAGGGAAAAATAAAGAAGTAAAAGAAAGCTGTGTGTGTTAAGGCCTCGAGTTAAAGACGAAGGCCTAGCTGGACCAGCCCTTAATAAGGACACAGCGAACGTTTCGATTTGGTGAAAAGGAGAAGAAAAGGTTAGCTCTCAATTTTCTAGCATGGAGAGATGACACAGCCCCACCCCACCATGTGAAGCTCCTTTGTTGGATGCCTTGAGCTAGCAGTCACCTTTCCAATAGGAAGTGGAGGTGAACCAACTCACCCAATTGATAGAAAGTTGCTCACTTTTATTGCTTTTTGTGTTTTAATCAAAGATAGTGAGAGGAGCTAAACAAAAGCCAAAAGCTTCTCGTGTCAAAACAATGCATAAAGAACATAAAAGGGTATTGACTATCCCTTCAAATTAAGTAAGAGAAGATAAAACTTTACATGATTTCATAGTATAGCCGCTCCGGCGGAAAATAAAAATTTAACTAAGAAAAATAAAAAGATGCCGAGAGCATATCTTGCATATTAGAACTTAGAATGAAGACAAATGAGATTATTTAAAAATGAATGACCCATGACATGATTTGGTGTCTCGTTTTCTTTCTAATACTGCTTTATTATATGACAAAATACTTAATTATTTTGCTTGTCACGGATCCTTATTTTATGTAATCCTGGCGCAATGAGTATGCTTTATACCTCGTTTTAACGATGATTTGGTTTTAAATTTAAGTAATCCAGTTCAAAATGAAAACAAAAGTTTCAACAAGGGGGAATTTTAGTCGGCGCAAAACACTTTTTGGTTGTCTTATGTTCACAGGCCACCGGCATGCTGGCGGACCAACATTTTCAGCAGCAAATTTTATTTGGTGCATCAACTCTCTTCTTCCCTTCTCAGCAAAACTGGATTTGCACATGGCCTCAATCTACCACCAGGGACCGCGTGCGTTTTAGATGCTTTCATCCACTATCGCATTCACCAGCCTTATCTTCTGTGGGGTCTTGCTTTATTTTTTCGTATGATGAGTGAACAACTCAATTACCATAGATTTGTTCATCAAGTGGAGTAGTTTAACCTATTGCGCTTGCACAAGTTGTATTGCATCACCATTGAGTTGTGAAATTTTGGATTGCTCAAATTTTAAAGCAATATTCTTAAATGTTAAAAAAAAAAAAAAATCCTACTTGAAATATAAGAATCTTATTTAAACAAGAAAAAAAGTAGATTTTTATTATAAATAGAAAAAAAAAACTTTAAATAATTATATTAAATATTTAATTAAAGTATTGGTTTAACTAAAAAAACAAAACTATTAAGACGATTCTGATTCTTATATAATATATGAATCTTATAGAAGTATTATATAAAGAGGGTCTAGTTCTCTAGATGAGAGCATCCTATTTTCTGATAATTCAAAGGTTTCTTTAAGAGAGATTAAATCAATCATTTGGGGTTATTCTAATTAATTAGAATTGAGAGATCAGCATATTATTGTAATGTGATTGATTATTTTTTAGCATAGTAATTACTAATTTTGATTGGATTAATTATTTGGATTGTTTTAAGACTGTGCTTAGTATTTTTTAGATTAGATTAATCAATCTTCATCGATATTAATTAGGGATTTTCAAAATGAGTAGCGTAATATTAATTCTGCAGTTTAAAATATGCTTTAACGAATCCATCTCTAGCTATTGCTAGTCTGCACAAAACGTAAG
The DNA here is from genome assembly GCA_026225775.1 of Bursera palmeri. NCBI lineage: Eukaryota > Viridiplantae > Streptophyta > Magnoliopsida > Sapindales > Burseraceae > Bursera > Bursera palmeri. The sequence continues at coordinate 3,699 of JANKKB010000330.1, forward strand.
TGTTACGTGGGTCCAATTCAATTGTGTGCAAGAGAAAGAAAAGTGATGATCTGTGAGAACTTTGAGTAAAGCAGACGTGAAATTCAACACAAAAACAGTAAGAAAAATACCTTAGCTTTGAAGAGAAAGGAACACGTAACAATATTTCATGCTCATCTACTCCCAATAAGAGACAATATTGACAAAATAATGTGGAAAAGATCATAAACGACCAAAAGAAATAGAGTTTGCTTGATGTGGACATCTGGGTTTGGCATTTATCTATCCTAAGCTGAAGCCACTAATTATGTGTTCTAATCCATGACTGAAATGGTCATACAACTCAATATTCAATGAACATCTTTCATAATGGTCGAAAGAGTATCAATATTTTATTGTTTCAGTTTTCAAGTAAAGCTATTATATATGAAAAAATATTGTACTACCACCCACCTTATATAGTATAATATTTGAGGAAAACACAATTTGTAAGACATTATTTAAGCTTGTTGCTTACAAATCAATGGCGCATAATACAACTTTCAATGATCCTCGCAGCTTAAGCTGAATTTAAAACAGATTAATTTAACAAAGTGCAAGCTTTGACCCCTTAATGTGAGGGGTTAAAGGGAGCACATTAGTGTTGATAATGACCCGCCAAAAGGAATAATTATGGCTAGCTAGGGACCCTTACTATTTGACCAAGCATAATTAATAGAGAGTAGCTGCCGATGTCCTGAAGGGAAATCGAGCCCTTCCAGAGTTTATTGGTTTGATGTTTTGCGATCTATTCTTGTAGGTCCACTAAACCAACATTTGCGACTAATCAATGAGAAGAAAGCACCTAATTATCCCCAAACAGAGAGCTGAAAGGAAAAGCATCTAAACATGTGATTAAGCCCAGAAATCATGGCGATTAAGTCCCTTGAACCATCGATAGATAGTAATTAATTATGCACTTATTGTGGCACGTGAAATTTACAAAACCTTCTGCTTTTCTATCCAGTCTCGTATTGCGTTTTCAAGTACAAACCAAGCATACTATCACAACGCAGCGCCATTTGTCTCAGTTAATTACTTCATTTGATCATTATGAAATATGAATATAACATGCCTGGGACCTGCACACACATGCCCGAAGGACTGGTATAATAATTATTAGTAGCTTAAAATTTTGAAGGAGACAGGTTACCAAAACCTTACATAAACATAAACATAGTTGTCTCAAATAATTGGAGAGTCACAGTCATAGCCTCATAGGGTTGGAGAACAAAACCACGTCTTGACAGCAAAATTATCAGATTTTAAAAGGTAACACAAGAACTGTCCTTTCAACAAACCTAACCATTAAGTTATTATTACACGAGTTGGAGTGTATATGAGATTGTGTAAACCTAATCACGTCAATGCACCCTTTGGGAAATCTTACTGACCCTAGAAGTTTATAATGATGGAAGTATCTAAAACTGTGAAAAACCAGCTCAAAAGAATCTGGGTAGTGGTTACCAACTTATTGTTGGTCTTGTCATCACTTTCTTGTTGGTTTATCTAGTGTTTGTACATATATATATATATAGGAAATCTAAATTAATGGAGAGGGAACAAAACAGCTTAAAGCTCTTGAGAACAAATGATTTCATTTCTAAGCAGTTGGTATGCTGGTGTGAACAGTAATTATCTATCATAAACTTAATTTGTGACTCAATAAAAAATTTTTAAAAAAAAATCCCTATTGTGTTATAGGCTTCTCACTGGAGAAAATGATAGGAACCAAATCCATTTAGTTGGGGTTAGGGCATAGGCAATACTGGTCGACTGCCTCGTATGTAGACTAAGGGCCCAGAAACAGTGAGGTGCATTGAACCAAAGTATTGTGAAATGAATAAAAAGAATAAGAAGCTAGAATGATGGGTGGTAAAAAGTGGTGTTTCTGAAGTGAAATCTTAGAAGTAACTCAAAAATGCTCAAAAGGTCAATGACCTCGATGGCTTTTTGAAGCCCCACGAGACATGGAAACCACATTCATTACGTTATCGTGGAAAGTAACCATGGCCCGTGTTTCTCATGTTTGTTTTGATTAAGGTCACATGGAGTATAAGTGTGAGAGGCTTTCTATTTTTTAGATGATGTGAAAATGAAAAGGGCCATTTTTGCTAGAAATATTTTGTGGAGGCCTTGTCAAAACGAAGCCCAGCCCGTCCCTCACGAGAAACGAATGGGGCTTTTGGTTGGAGAAGGAAATTACACGAGGCCACATTAACTCCTTGTATTTACATTTACGAGGAGATGCTTGTGCTTTGTAAAATCGAAGGCATGAGAAGGTGAGTTTATCAAGTTTGAGGGCTAGCACTTAGGTGGCTGCGTGATCATATTATCGAAGGATAGGAGTCACCGACGTAGAAAACATTTGACAGAATTCCACTCATTTAAAAGAGCGATTGTACACGATTCCAAAAATTAATGAGCCTTTACTTAGTCCAGAAGAAATGATAATCGTCTCATCAAATTCAAGGGCACTGGGAAGATGAAAAATGAGACTCCAAGATTTGATGTCAAGATATTAATCAATTAGCACCTTCCTTCCTGACTTCCATTATAACATTTTACAGGAGCCCTTGTGACATCATTGCATATGGAATCTCCGATTTTAAAGCAAATCATTTGATGACTTTGGTGCAAGAGAGAAAGGAAAAGCCCGAACAATCGTTCAAAAGTTATCCAGGTCATTTTTCGTGGTGCAACAATACTACCTCTCTTAAGAGTCTGTACTCTAAATTCATAGGAAGTTTTCGCAGTCAATCAATGCAAGCAACGATAGGCTCAAATCAAATAGAAAAAGGACAAGATGCAAAGGCATAGGTAAAAGACAATTCATTATCAACTACAAACGTCCACCAGGAAATTCATGGCATAATACTAGTCATACAGCCACAAACATCCTACATCTCCAAGATAACGTGGACCCAAAATCAATTATCCCATCAACACAAGGTACTCCATCAAGCCGTTGATCAAAGGTGACGAAGAGTCCCACCTGCATCTGATTCAATCAGTTCCTATCATCTGGGTCCCAGATGCTTGAATATGCTTTGCAATCACATGGCTTCATCTATTGCACCAATTTATTGAGACCTCCTGGATTCAAGCAAATACAACTTCGCCATCACAAGCAACTCTTTATTCATTTCCTCTATTTAAACTCACCATCTCAGGCCTCCAATCCCCACCGCTTCCTCCCTTTCAAGCTCTTTCACCACCCCCAGTTACAGAGAATTTTGCAGCCATGTTAGAAGGCAAAGCCATAGTTGGGGAGACTGACATGCTTCAGAAGATGCAGCAAGATGCACTTCATTGCGCTGGAAAGGCTCTAGATCTCTTTGATGTCACAGAGTCTACTGATATAGCCCGCTTCATTAAGAAGGTAACCTTAAATTCACAGTATGATGATACTGGATTCAGATCACGAAACAGAACATGTATGAGATTCGATTAACCTCTCTTTTGTTGTGGTGTTTGTTTCAAATTTTCAACACAGGATTTCGACAGGACATATGGACCTGGGTGGCAATGCATAGTGGGGACAGATTTTGGTTCATTTGTGACACACAGCCATGGCTATTTCATCTACTTTGGCATTGGCAGTCTTGCTATATTGCTTTTCAGGGGTGCGATAAAGCAAGCTGACGAAGCAAATTTGTTTTCAGCCATGGAGATTGTAAATGCATAACCATAGTTTCTTACATCTTTTTGACTTTCACATTCTTCCTGGGTTATATTGAGAAAAGAAACCATATTTGAAGAACAAATTTCAAGTCTCGCAGTCCCCCATCTTTCCTCTTTCCCAACCACATATCATTCAGCTACATGATCGTCGATTCACTGTCCGGATGAGGGAATCTTGAACCCTGCGAAACTTTGGAAGTTTAACAAATGAAATTGCTTTATCAGTGATGAGCATAATATGACACAAAAATACACAGAAAACTAACTAGCAGAGGGCAAATTTTCAACGAAAAATTTCAACAGATCACCATCTGGAGGAAGATGGGTGACAATATACCCAACCACCTGAAGACATTATACACATGTGTCCACGCTCAATCTATATAAAAAGCTAGTTACAGTGAATATCTATGCTATGGTCCATGAGGAGTTTAGCAATGGTTGCCAAGTGGACAAGTTTGCCCCAACCATTAAGGTGCATGATCTTACTAATAATCCATATCTTTAGATGTACAATGGCCCAAGTGCACCTCACAAAATGTGCAGGCGCCACAGCACCAACCAAAAGAGCCAGTTGGGATCTTGCGTGTCTTTGTGTGTGTCTTTGACAGAGAGAGAGAGATTACCAATTATTATTAAACATCAGAGAGTGAGTACAGAAGGAGGAGCGTCCCTTCTTGGCCCAGCAACAGTGCGGTAAACATAAACCTTATCAGCCTGACTGTCATCACTTCCATCTTCCTTCATCACCTCAACATTCAACCTGGGCATCTCTCTTGCCAATCGCTTACAACCATTCATAGTCACATTGCAGGCTGACATCCAAAGCGACCTCATAGATTCATACTTCTCCAAACCTGAGAGAAGAGCCACATTCCCAAATGGGCAATCCCTTATCTCAAGTTTTCTCAGCTTTGGACAACCTTCAAGTACACACTGCATTCCCCAGTCACTACTGCCAGCAAAAGCTACTGAAAGGGTTTCCAAATTTTTAGCATACTTCCCAATGTCCTCAAAAGTCACATCTGTTAAGAGACCTGAAACTGAAAGCCTTTGGAGCTTAGTGCAAGTCTTCACCACTGCACCAAAAGCCTCATCCATGGGTTTATTTGTCAGGTAATCTGGTTGTCCTGGATTCATTATGCAAAGACGGAAGTGGGTGAAATTAGGGCAGTTCTGTACAACAGTAGCTACAGCAGCATTTGTCATTTGCCGGCAAAAGTAAAGGACATAGTGAAGTCTCCGACAGCCCAAAGACACAGCAACAAATCCTTCTTCTGTAACACCATGAACAATGTCTTCATCGAATGGATCAGCAGGGAAAACACGGAGTTCCTCAAGCAACGGACAATAGGAACCAACAGCCTCCAGCCCTTTGTCTTCTACCGTGTCCAGGACCTGTATTAATAAATGATTGAAACTGAAATTAGAAAATTTGATATTACCACAACATTAAGTTATTGATGAGGTTTATCTTTAACGTTTTAGTGGTGGACTTGCTAACATCATTTAATCTGTTACTAATACATAACGTATTAAACTGCAAACCCATGTTTTGCAACAAAATTATGTGGAGAACAACAGCAGAGAGACCTACTAGTTGTTGCAACAAAGATCACCCATCAGTAAATAAACCTACTATTGTGGGTAAGAACCTAGGCATGCTTTAATATGTCAGATAATGCTGACAAAAAACCAAAGGCAGAAACATGCACAGCTATTATTAAAATGTCATTTCTGTGCAATAGTAATCATTCCTAGCATAGGTTTTGGGCACTAAGAAGTCGCTATCATCATCTATGTTACTTCTCTTTTTGAATTTTCACACTCAGTTTCAATCACAAACATGGTAAATACAAATTTCTAAAACCTCTTCCACATTATAAGTAATACAGGAAGCTCCTTGTAGTCTAGAAATTAGTTAGAAAGCCTTCCTAATTTCTTTTAAATTAGGGAAGATATCAAGTTAGAACATAGTAAATTAGCAAAAAACAATTGTATCTTAGTGTGAGACAAAGAAAACTGAATTAAGAACTCTTATCTGAAACATTCCACGGTCAAAAAGAATTATGGCAGTTCTGTTATGCCTTATCAAATTGTAGAATCTTTTCTCAAAGAATGAGATTTTGCATGAAAAGACATAAAAAATTAATCATTCTTACCCAAAGGCGCCGAAGATTTGGACAGTGTACAAGAAGCTTGGCAAATTCACCACTTTCTAAGGCAGCATCGTTCAAATTCAAGAATGTCAAATTTGCACAGGCAGGGTATAGAAGCGGGAGATACAACGCAGTTGCTTCCCATAAACCAGACAGGGTATGTATGCTCTTGCAATTATTGAAAGCACTTTCTAGCTCAGCATATTGGCAGGTACTCAGGTCTGGCGAAAACGAACCAGTACCAAGTTCCACTAGCTGAGGAGCACGAACAATTAGCTTTTGTAGTTGTTCCAAGGAAATCCCTTTGTTCACCTTCAACACCCTCAATGATTTGCACCTACTTACAAGTCTTTCAAGTGCATCAAAATTAACTTCAGTGCTCATGTTGGCAAAGTTCAGTACTTCCAGTGATGCAAAGCTTTCAGGGAAGCAGCTCAACCAACTTCCACTTCTATCATCAATACCATTCTCCAGGATGTCAAGCTCAGTCAAGGTCCTGTAACAAAAATAGAATTTAGAAGCATACAATTACAACCAAAATCCAAAATGAAAAGCAAAGGGCAGAACATCAAACATATAATATGTGGAAAGAATCAAAACCTCTGACCAGAAATGCATGTAAAGGGAAAAGAAAGAAAATCTGTGTACGCTTCATTGAAATAACCCAAAAATTTTCTTTAATTATTTTGTGTTGTTCTCATTTTTTTAGTCTTTGACTCATTCCAAGTTTCATAGAAGAGGAACAAGTTACGTTTAATTGATTATACATATGATACATGGTGTAAAATTAATAGTGCATCATATATTGATGGGATCAAATGTAAGAACCTGACACATCACATACATCATTTGTGTAAGCAAGTTGTGGGTAAATAAGCATAATTGGAAAAAAAAAAAACAAACAAACAAACTTACATCATTTAAGAAATTTCAACTTTTAAGATAAGGAAAAATGATTTTCCCCTATTTAACGCACAGGTTTTGGAGGTGATACCTGTTTTATGTCATATATTCTCAAGTAAAATAACTAAGAGCAGAAAGAGAAACACTCTCCAAAAAACATCCCAGCCTCATTAACTTACAAATACAACATCGTCAAATGGACACATCAATATGAGATAAAACAAAACACTTTCTCCGACCTTTTTCTTTTGAACAGGGACATAAAATCAATCAGTAATCAGAAGAAGGATTCTACTATATATTCAACAATCAAATAATAGAGTTTAGAACTTAATAGCACCTATAAACATCAGATGTTAGCAAAAACAATGGCACAGTAACCTTACTACAGACAAAGAACTACTAGACACAATAGAAAATCAAAATTTGGACAAAATTTTCCTTTCAGATGGGAAAATAATGACTACTCCAAGGCAAATAAGGATGAATATTCTTCCAACCAATGAACATGTGTTAATAGCAAGGATGACAACATTAAGGATTGCCATCCAATAAATGTACATTAATAGGTCAAATATCAAATCAGAAAGGGGGAAATGGAAGAAAAAAAATAGAGTTAAAAAAGGCGAAGCGGTGCAATCTCTATAACCTCTGAACTCCTGTTTTACAAGTAACAGAGAGAAAATCAACTTCTCAAAAACTGACATTTTAAAACCATATCTAAACACATATTATTCAACTTGATGAAAAAACAGGACCAATTTAAAGTAAAGTTCTAGCCACTACTGTACTTTATCTTAGGCCAAAACTATTCCTTGAATCTGTTATAACTCATAATCTTTCAAAGAAACGCAAATTACGAAAAAAGAATCCATCAAAGACAGCAAAACTCAAAATCAACCTTCAGAAGCAAGTACCTCACAAACTACATATCCAAATAAAGTTGTTAACCAAAGATCACCCGTTCTACCTCCTAATCCTTTCTCAAATTTCTAATTATGTTAAAGACATATATGCTACTTCCTAAGAAGCTGATACGGTTCGATTTGAAAGATTTAAGTATATGAATCCCAGTAGCAGATAGATACAAAGTTTCTACCATGAACAAAAATTCCTCTATGCCCTAACTTTATCACAAAGGTATTTACAGTAAGAGATCAAGTGGGAGAATTATTATTCTAATGAAATTAATCCTTTATAAATTTTTCTGATGAAATTACTCCTTTGTAAATATAAGTAAATCATCGTTGAATTAATATGTTTCACAAATTTAGTCTTCAATAAATAGCGGATATTTTTGTGCGGGATGACATCAAGGATATGCCATTCAATTGAAAGCTAAGCACAAGTCAAATGTCACTTCTAGCAATAACAGAAGGAAAACAAAAGAAAAGCAGGAAATGCAAAGGAAAGGAACGCTTCAATTGCTTTCAAACAGTAACAATAACAGGAAAGCTAACGCATTTATTTCTCAACCACATGTTCAAAAATAGCTTATTGCTTCATCAAACCAAAAGAGAACGCATTGAAAGAAATATGAGCCAACAAGTGTAGTTCTTTTCAGAGAAACTACTGTTTAGATCTCTCACTATTCAATCCAAGCTTAACGAAATCGAGAATAAAAACAAACAAACAAAAAAGTTTTTTTACTAAAAATATAATAAACTTTTTTTATCAATAAAGGAAACTTACTTGCAATGGGTAGCAATTGCAGCAATACCATCAGTGCTGAACCCATCACAGCTCATTAGCGAGAGCACCTTAAAATTCTGAAAGTTAATGGCCAGAAACTCCAAGCTTTCATCACTCACAGTCATTCTTTTCAACCTTAGCTCCTCAAGAAACGGATACTTATCGGCAAACGTCACGAGCCAAGCATGGATATCAGCACCCCAATTTGGCGGAACCAAGTTGAAATCCGAGAATCTAGGCTTCCCTTTCAGAGTCACGCTGCGAATGTTGGGGAACCGCCGTACCAGAATCTCCGGCGAGACCGAGTAACAGTTGCCAATAAATACGTGAGTTCTCGACCACCGTTCGGCGTCGTACCAGTCTTTGCAGACCAGAGAGACCGAACTACGATCTTTATGTGAAGTCAAGAGAGCGAGTACTCCCTCAAGTACCTCGTCTGGGAACAAAGATAGCTGAGTTGACTCGGGCGAGTTAGGAGACCCTTTTCTTCTCTTCGAATCCAGCTCCATCGTGTGTTATGTCAATAACTGAAATTTCAAAACTCCATAAATGATAACTAACTAACGACTTAATGAAATTTTAGCTAGAAAAGAAAACTGCAATACACATCATCATCAAAAGCACTTCTGCAGAAAAATCGATTCGACGAACACCGCCAAACACGGCGAAGATGTGAGTAAGTGAATCAAAGAGAGAAGAATATGAAGAAAGATAATGGTAGATTAAGGTTACTGAAAGGTCGGATCTACCATTAAAGGAATCTCCAAAACGAAGCTCTTTCTCTCTCCGCAAACTTAAAAAAAAGCTTGCAGAGCCAAACAAGAAGGCAACGGAAGAGCTTGCGTGTTATAGCAAAAGCAGCGGATGAATATGAATGAATAATTAAATTTAAATGATTATAATAATTATTATTTATATTATTGTCCGAGTTCAGTCCACCTTAGCTGAAACTGACACAGACATGGAGTGAAAAAGGCCGAGAAGATCGTAGCACACCGCTTCCTCCTAACCTGTGCCAATGTGTGTATTGCGCACTTCCCTTTTATTTTTTGACACGTAGGCGTCTAACCGATAAAACAGAAGTGTGCGCAGTGCGCGACTGGTACAGGGTAGAGAGCTCTAATGGCTTTGGATGTTGAGTAAATGAGTGGTTAAAATAGCAGATTAAATGAGCTGAAAATAGTAAAAAGTATTTTTAATGATAAAGTTACTGATGCCGACGCGACAGCTCCTTCGATCATCTGATTTTTCTTTTTTACCCGCCATGAACGGGATGAGCCGTACAACAGACCCATCAACATTCCTGATTTTCCAGTTTTACCCCTTCACATGCCATACAAAGTAATCCTCTAGATGCTATAAATTTTTATTTTCTTAAATAACATTTTTTTTATTTCTTAAATAATATTTTTTTATATAATATTACTCTATAATAAATTTAATAGTCACTTTTATCTCTTTATAAATACATCATTATAATTAGTCAAATCATTACAAAGGCAACAAAATAAAATATTTTCTTTGGTTTAGGAAAACGATCATGAAACCAAGTGAAAGGAATATACTATCTTATCTTGAAGAAAAAATGAGCATTTAATTATTTGTTTGACCGAGAAGATAAAAGAAATTTTCAAGAAAATGATTAATTTTTCATTTTATTATTTCTTAAAGAAGAAAATAATGAAAACCACTGTCTGTTTAGCTTCATTATTTTATTTTATATGAGTGATTGTTTGGATTCATCGTAATAAAATTTTTGAAATTTTGTTTGTGTTCCTCTTATTTTTAACTTGTAGCCAATTTTGTTATAAATAAACTTAAGAAAAACTAATAAATATTATTTTTTAAAAACAAAACAAATCACTTTCAACAACAGGAAAGACAATCTTGTAGCAAACAAGCCAGCATCAAGATGGACAGTGGATGGGATGCCTTGACAGAAAAAGCTTTTGAATTATTCTAAATCAAAGGCTGCTTATAATTTCAGCTAATCAAACACAATTTAGAGCGTATCATTTCAACAAAATGAGTCAAATCTTCATTATGCAGGTATGAAATGTACCTTCAATTTTGTTTGTTTGTTTGTCTGTTTGTTTGTATCAAGAGAATTTTCTCGGACTATATCTCGGCTAGAACTTTCCTTTCCATTTCTTACTCGGTCAAAATAAACTTTTTATCTCGATTGAAATCTCATCTGTCTCTGTAAACTTCCAAGCTAACTACTGCGGAATAAGGTCTGAAATCTGCATCTGTCAGCTTAATCTGCCATTTTTTTGACCTTACATGCTTGTTTGGATCTCGCAGAAAATTTGCTCTCGAAAATTGTTTTCTACGCAAATCTTCGTTTTTTCACTTTCAAAGTAAAATCTTAAGTAATGCGCCTTCTATTTTTAGCCTCAAATTTATGCTAAAAGGCGCGTTGAAGATCCAAATCTCCTCCACCTTCATCATCAGATCTTCCAACCCTGACGTATCATCTCACCGCCATTAATAACGTTTCTGATCAATCACTTTTGATGGAAAATAACATCCACTTTCTTTATTGACTTGAATACCCTTAAAGATAGCAAGCTGAGGGCGAGAAAAATGGAGGGTAATTTAGTCATTTCGGATATCAGTGCGAGCATTACATAACTTCGGTCTTTCAGTTTATTCCGTTATATTCTATGGACCGGTAGTACAAAGGTGGATTTCAAGATTAGACATATTTTTTACTTTATTTGCTATAATACCACTGTCTCTTCTACCGTAGGTCACCAGCGCGACGGTATTTTTCACGGATAAAGCTTTCAATGAATTAAAGGTAAGCCACGTGAGGATTCAGCTTTTGTCAGGAAAGAAAATAAAAGCCTCGCTTTCTGTGACCAATTTCCTATCTTCCTTGCAATTCGTACAGGTATTTTGGTAATTATATTGAAAAATTAAGTACTGTTTTTTTTCTTGTTTTGAATGGACGGGTTTGACCTTCCATCGTTGGTTATAAGTGATAATGGAAGAAACTAGAAAGCATGATGTGATGTGATGCAAGTATCCAACAGCCGATTGTGAAACTCTGGTTTTGAAAAGGTTGAGGCTTTAGAGTGCATCGTAAGGTCATTTTTTTTGACAATGATGCCCACATGCTTATGTCCAATGACCAAAAACTCCTCGGTGGAATTGGATTTTTTTATAAAGCATAAGATATTAATAGTTAATTGGAGGGCTACGGTGGACTTATCCAAATCCAACTGGCAATGAAGAAAGAAGCTTTGGAGTAATTTTTTTGTTTTAGAATGGACGAACATTATATTTGTATAGTT
>JANKKB010000331.1:0-27347 GCA_026225775.1 Bursera palmeri
ACGCCCAGATTTTTAGGAATTACTGTTCTCGGGTCGGGTCGGGGTTTCGGGTTGACTACAAATACCCGAGGAAGACCCGGAACCCGACGGGTCGGAAATCCATGACCCGAAATCGGGTTTCCAAAACAATAGACCCGAAAAAAACCCGAAATTTTGGGTCGGGTTCGGGTTGACCCGACGGGTCGGGCTTTAAGGCCCACCCCTAGTTCAGCCCATGTGAAACTGGGATGAACCTGAAGTCGGTGGATTATTCTTTGTCGGCCCTCTATTAATTAATGATGCTAATGACCTCCCCCATTGTTCTGCAAATTTTGTTTACCTACCAATTAATAATAATCCAATATAATTCGATTAAATTTATATTTTTTTATTAAATTAAATGGTTAGATAATAATAATATGTGAGGTCAAAAAAATTACCCAATTTTTTTGAAGGGAAACTATTATCCGTAACTGAGCCATTAAAATTATCGAATAAATATAAAATTTAAAACCTTAAAATTTGTTAAAAAAATAGAATTCTAGCATTGACATATTATAATTCTTTTTCTTGAATATAATTTGACCAACACTACATTAATGTTAGTAACTATGATCCAGCTGTTATCATCTTAGTTGAGTTAGCATCTTCTGTGGCTTATAAGATTATTATCTATTCTTGTTATTATTTTTGTTCTATTTTGTGTGTTTTATTATCTTTATCAATTATTTTTTATTATCCTTATCATAAAATTGATTGTCTTTGTGGTTGATATCATTTATTTTGGTTTAAAATAATATTTGCGATAATGATTTATCATTGAGTCTGACCAAAAATTCATGATAGAAAATTGTTAATAAAGTTATAACATTTTCTCATACAAACAGTGATGTAACCATAAATATAACTAAATTATTATTTTAGGTAAACCTCAACTATATAAGAAATTTTTTATTAATGAAAAAACATTTATGCATAGGAAGGGGAACCAATAAACCTTAACCCATAAATTCAAATATATGATTTATAGATATGGATCATGTGAGAGAAGTGATAAAAAATTATTGAGAGGTTGATGAAGTTTGTATACTCGAAGAGGCTATAATGTTAGAAAAATAAAAAATGTCTTAATCACATATTTGTGGACTGCCAAGAGAAAGAAAAAGTTACTTGCAGCTTATGATAATTTAATAAAAAAATATTAATTTTTTCTTAAATTAATTTAAAATAATATCTGAATCTTCTGACTATTTTGTAAATAACCATTAATTCATGAACATTTTAAAAACTTATTATTATTATTGTTATTATTATTTTGAAAAAGAAATTAATTCGGGCTTCTAGCCCACGAATAGTTCCGACACTGCATAAGAGTCATAACATTTCGTTACTAGTTTGTTGAACCTAGAACAAAAGTCATGACTTCATTTCTTGAAAGCCATGAGACTTGGGTTCCTTGTGTCTTGTTTGAACTAGAACAAAAGTCTTAAAATTGTTTGGATTGTTGTAACACTTTTATGATAATATTAAAATCTTATCTAATATGATCTAATCTCATTTCCAATTCTTTTGATAGGTTTTTATCTTACCATTTGGATTACTTTTATTTCATCTAATAAGATAATCCAAAGATTATCACTTGTTATCGTTAATCAAGAGGTATTGAAGATCCATACAAGCCTACATAAAAAGGGATGATGAATGACTCAACAGCTTATGAGTGTTTGATTTATTTCAATTGTCTTTATTACTCTATGAATATCAAGAGTTTCCTTTGAAGTGTTTGTTGGTCACATAGCTTAGCATTAATGTAAAACTAGCGAGGTTATTGAAGCACAAGTTCAAGAGTACCCTTTCACTTACAGGGAGACAACTAGAGGAAGTAAAGGTTTTATAATCCATTAGTGTGATTGCAGATCATTGTTTTACATTTAGTGAGGTTTTAATGTTCTAACTGGATCATGTAGATGTAGGTAATGGAGCTTCACCATATTGAAATTTTTAATGTTCTTTATATTGCGAAAAATGTAAATATCGTATATTTTATGTTTCAATTTCGGTCATTTCATTCGTAACAAAATTAACATAATTACGTTTTATACTTAGTGAGGTTTTAGTTTTAGTTCTAATTTGATCATGTGGATTCTAACTTGATCATGTGTTGATATTTTTTATACTCGTGAAAATTTAAATATCGTATATGATATGTTTTAATTTCAGTCATTTCACTCATAACAATTTGAAATTCATTTCATCACCATATATCACTTATTTTCAACCTCTATTTGAAACTTTCATAAGATAAAGCTTCAGTCCTTCAACAAATTATTAAGCAAAGACTCCATCGCAATTAATTAGTCGTTTCATTTGGCTCCTACGAGTCCCAACTCCCAAAGACGAAAAGCAAAAATTAATAAATAGGAACAGCTGGTGTTGATGTTCTCTCCCCAGCAGTCACAGGCAACTGAGTGGGATTGGCAGTTGCGAACCTTGACAAGAGCAAACGAGACAAGGAAAGACAACATCTGAACAAAGCCCAAAACTGAAATGGACAAGCATAGAAGCATCTAAGGCAACAAACCAACAGCAACTCTCTCGTAGTTATAATGCAACACACTAGTAGCAATACAAAAGCTTATCCCACCCACAATATTTATATATAAAATGTGTATCGAAACTTCAGGCGTGGTGTACTTGAAACTAATAAATTAGTCTCCCCAAGCTCCTTGACTGACGGTGAAACCCATAATCAGATAAGTTATAATAGAAGCTGGAATATATGTTGCATGGTGGCACATACATGCATGATGATTTCATCATTGAGCATTGGAATGTAATTAAATAAACGAAAGTAGGACACGCTTATCATAGGCATGCATGCAAAGAATTACTTCATTTGCTGTTGATACCAATACCTAGGAGACAACTCATGCAATAACATGTCAGAGAAGCAATATTAAATAAAAAGGATCATCTTTGTATAATACTGAATACAATACACATGAATTCATATTTCAATGCGCAGCATCAGTAGATTGATATAAAATAAAATACAAAATAATGATCACTTGAACCTGAAGCAATAATGGTTTCAACTTTCAACTCTCTCTCTCATGCATACTCTCTGTGCGTGTCTCTATCTATCTAGCTACCTGTTATGCAGAGGATTAGCTCCTGTGGGCACGCCCCTCTTGTCATCCCGTGTTGTGTTGCAAGAAGTAGAATTGCAAGAGTACTCAAACCGAGTGAAATTAGAAGTCCCAGAAGCACCAGCAAGAACTCCAAAGTTGGCAAAAATCAGCAGAATCACTAGAACAGCAAGCACTCCCATATTAACCAATTCGATGCATGCAGTTCCACTACTTCTCAAATCAACTTACAAACGTGCATACGATCGATTAATATATAGCTAGAAATGTTATAACTCACCGGAAAGAATACAGCAACACCATGCATGAAATGGCTATAGCTAGCTAGCTCCACCCCAAAATGCTATAAGAGAGAGAAGAGAGAGCTTGGATGGAACTACTGAAGAGTAAAAAGAGAAATCAGGACTTTAAAGCAGGTGGTGAGCAAAAGAATAATCTTTTTGTTGTTCAACAGAGATGCATAAAACTTCTCGGAGGCGTCTGGCGTATTTGTCCACAAGTTTTTTAGACAGAATATATAGTATTGATAATGATTTTGATATTTAATTATTAGCCATGAATGGCAAGAAAGTGGGCGGAGATATTATATTATCGTCTCTTTTCAGCCTAACTAACCGGTTTTTGTCTAACACGGCAACACCAATCTCTAGACGACCGCTGGGGACACATTATAGACCACACACCTGAAACGCAGGCCTCTTGTTTTTTATCCCTTTTTTCTCCGCTCTTTGCTTATATTCTATATATATACATATAGAATAATTGTATATTATGTGAAGTCTATACAACAAAGGAACATTGGCCATACTCATTTTACACAATATGACGAATCATCTACTTATCTAAGCCACTCAAATTGTTCTACATTGAGAATATTAATATTCTACAATCTACCACATTCAGTGCTGCATATTGCTAGAAGGGTAATATGCAAATGGATTTCCACTTTTTTTGGTTTTATTTCTCTACGATGATCTTATCATTCATGAGTTAAAATATACATGTATTAAGATGATTTATGAGAGGATCCAATTAGTTGATATAGCATTAACATTTGCATACTCTCGGGAAACTCATTGAAACCCCCTCATGACTGGAAATGTCCGACAAATAGCACACGTTTCAGGAATCTACAATTACACCCCTACAGTTAACTGAAGTTACGGAAAAGCAGCTATTGACAATGGCTGACACTGGCAGAATCTTGTCTGGGAATTTAAATGTCTGTTTTGCCCTGAAGTCAAACGCGTACAAAAAAATGATTGCGTCAAAATGAACTTTTAATTTTTAATTCTGTTTTTTCTTTTATTTCTCTTAATTCTCTTGGTCCTCACTCCTTTGAACTCAAAGGGAACAACAAAGTGCAAGAAAATTAACTGCAATTACAACCTAGTTTGACATTTGGCGGAGTGTAATTGTAAAAGTTGCAGCAAATTAAAGCTATCATAGTGTTAACCATAGCAAGGAAGAGAGAAGCAAGACCCGTTACCGATCGGTTTGGCAGCTCAAGGAAAATCTTCTGCATAGTGCCGGTTTGGCGGCTCAAGGAAATCTTCTGCATAGTGTGTAGTTTGAATTGATAAATATGACCAAATGCATATGAAATAGCAGACACTACGAATAATTTGTCTTTTAAGAAAATTGGGATGCCCATAATCTCATTCTCACCTCCAAGCACGGAAAAAGCTGTAGTAAACATTACTGGAGCAGTGAGAGGAACAACCACCGTACAAGAATTTGAAGTAATCTTCATCCATTACTCTACCTTCAAGAAGGTCTTTGTGTTGCTTCATGAATATGATCTGAGCTATTATTCCATTAGAGTTTGTCATATCATTCAAAACAAGGTGCACTAATTTCTCAACCTCCTCAAGGCCATATTCATGAAGCTACACAAAATTGAGGATTGTGGTCTTGGTTTTGAAGGAGGATGATAATTTGGCAGTGAAGTGGTACCCGGGTTTTCCTGAATGGGGTGGATGTCTTGAGGATTGTGATTGAGCTGGTGGTGGAGGAGAATTTGGGAGTGAAGTGTATAAGTTTTTTTTGAAAAAAAAAAGAAAAGGAAAAAGAATTATAGTTTGATTGCTATGGGTTTGTTGAGGCTGTGATTTCATGGTGAGGCTGTGGTGGTTATCAATTAGGCGTGATGTTTATTGTTTGGGTTTGCGTTTACAGAGGAAAGAAAGGTGGAGGTGACGGATGAAGACGAAGAGAAGAGATATGACGTGATTTGATGGTGTTTTTGTCTTTTCGTATTAACAGATACGGTGTATCTGTTAATTAGGAAACGGCGATGGTTAAGTTTTGGGGTCTTGTCAGTTTTCTACGGGATGTTAGGAATTATAATATACTTTGGGGGTTCAAGAAAATCTCCCTTCAGTCCCCTCCCGCAACCCAGCCACCAGTCTCCCCTTTCCTCTTCTCTACTAAGCCACTCATGCTTCTTCTTCCCTCAAATGTCTAAACCCAATCAACCACCCAACACAGCAATTTATCGTACTTCTCTTATCTTTAAGAAACGAACAAATCTCCATCTTGTTTTCCATCTTTAATTGGCTTATTCTTTTATTTATTATTTTTAATTAATTTTAATTGGAGAATGACTATATATATATATATATATGTTAGACTATTAAGACTTAATTTTTTTAATTTAATAATAACTATTGATTTACAACAATTCATGTGTAGGAAAGAGAAGTTAAAAAGTTATTTTTTTATGTCAATTGAATAACTTTTTCCACCGTTAGATTAGAAAAATAAATGTCTATCAAAGAGTATATAAAATTAAATTAAAAAATTAAGTTCCAATAATCGGAACCTATATATATATATTAGCCAAAAGCCCAAAGCCCAGCTCTAACCTTCAACTCCATTCCCAGTTTCACAAGTTTCATAAGATGGGCCTGGGCTTTTGCCGCCGCTGAATTATTTTATTAAAAACAAAAAAAAAAATTACAATAAGATGGAGGAGAGGAGGTTGAATTGAAGAAAGAAAAGTTGGATAATGTGAAAGGTAGGTCCAAGCGCAATATCTGTGATTAGATATGACGATGATGATTAACCATGAAAGGTCATTGTCCAATGTTGACAATAAATAAATTAAGTTCTCTCTATCATTGTACTATTCAGTGGTTTCTGGATAATTGGTGGGGTTTCTTACCTTTTATTAAAGATTTGATTTTGTTCAACAAATTAGATATTTTATTATTGTGTCGGTCCGTTGCAAACTTCCTAGCAACGCAACAACCCAATGTTAACTCAACTATTTTTGCTCCTTTTTTTTCTTTTTTTTTTTTCTTTTTTTTTTTCCTTCTTTCTTGGCTGACAAAATTATTGCCGTTTTGATAAAGTTATGAAGTTGAACGCACCCCACCTACATGGGCCGACACGTGAATAAATTGAGTCCATCTTGAAAAATAATTCCATGAGGGCCACTGGCCCACATCATCATCATTGATTCCTTTCAAGTTGTACTATCAAATTTTGACTTTTTGCATCAACGAAATGGTAAAAGAGTGAGTGCGGTGGGGTAACGTGTGAACTAATGTTCAGGTTCGGGCATGGATGGGCTCATGTGCATGCTAGTCAAATTAATTCTAATTGCATTAGATTATAATAAATATTTCGAATTCCACTAATTTTTTTGTTGAACTTGGTCACTCGTGATAGATATTTAAAGTATAAATCTAAAAATTTTAAACATGTAATAGGACCTTAAAAAAAATAGAGGTAGATAGACAAATGACCCAAACGGTTTGAAAAAATATTATATTTTATATATATAAAAAAAAAATTCATGATCATATTCAACGATAATTTTATTGTTGACCGTTAGAGACCTAAAACTTAAGAGTCCAAATAGATTTATTAAGCTATAAAGTATTAAAGACGAAAAAATAAAAATAATAGTAAAATTTATTTGATTGGATATGTAATTTTCTTTCGTTGATTACATGATTATATTAAAGAATAAATAAGAAAATTTAACCCAAACCAAAACTTGAATATAAGGGCAATCTAGAATATGTACAGCTATATTAGACTTTGTTCTTGATTTGAAATGTAATAATGAGCCTAAAAGTCTAGCAACTTATAAGTCATAAATCGAAATCGAAGTTGACGACTCAAATTTAGGCTACAATCATAAGTAAAATGACTAATGATGCCCCCATAATCACTCCTTGAAATCATTAGAATTCTTTTTTGCAGACGAATTGTCCACCACGGCTGTTTCCAATTCCATCATGCAATAGTCATACATTGTGCTTTGGCTACGATGGGACGGGTGTAGCAAGTAGCAACCTTCTCCCAGCTCTTTGACAAAATTTACCCACCCCTCTCCCTCTCCCCAAGCAAGGGTGCACGGATGCTGCCTGTGCACCCGTGCCCGTGTTACCCCTAAAATAGTTTAATCACAAAAATTAAATGTCATTTTTGAAATTATTTTTTCAACATCTCACCCTACAATTTAATGCTTAATTAAATATTTAAAAAGAAAATAGTATTTGATTGTTTTTTACGTTTTAATATAATTTAATTGGGGGGACACATGTTTCTCGTAAAAAATGTGTTGCCGACGGAGTTAATGCTTGATAAGAGATATCGTTAGACGAAGTCTTTCGTGAACAATTTTTGTGTCCCAAAGAAAGGCTACAAATCTCATGTTGCTGATATCTTCTACTGCTTTAATTAATTACTCAATCAAGGACTTATTTAATTTATATGACATTATTTGTTGAAGCTCAGTGGACTTCGCGTGATTGCTTTTGACACTTTGTATCAAACTATTTTAATCTTTAAATAAAATTTTGACTAAGTTACAAGTCATTTTATCTTTAATCATTATGTAGCATTATAATTATAATACTGCTCTTGTGTAGTCTAGGCCGGCTTGCTCCTCAAATGAACCCAATTCTAGCAATTAAATTATTAATTATGATTTCAATTGTACCTAACAAAGTGATCTTAAACAATTAATAAATAAATTATTGGACACGAAGAGGGTTGTTTGATTTTAGGTACAAAGTCTTAATTTAATTGAATTTTAGTCATTTAAATATTTTGACGTGTTTTTGTTATATTAAAACATATTCAAATTTAAGTTAAATTCTGACCTATTTATATTTTAGATTTAAAAAAAAAAAAGCGCTCGAGGGAGGCTTCCTAATTAAGCAAGAGCATTAGCTTAATTAACACCCAAATTCATTACTTATAAAAAAAATTAGATGTTGTTTAAGCATTAACCCAACTAATTATATTTATTTATTTGATTCCCGAAATCACGTGGCATGAGTAGCAGCGTTTTGTCACATCAAGTTTGATAAATTTTACATGGAAATGAAAACCCATTTCATACGTTTGATTTAATACTAGATTGGAGTTTTATACGCTCCTAACTAAGCCAAATAATTCAGTTTAGGTGAGATTAAAGGTTATAAATAAGTTAAATATGAAATGTTGGTTTGTGGTTGAACGAGCAAGAGCTTCCAACAAATAATCCACAATTGATGGCGTTGAAATATAAGTGTAACACGCTCCTCAATATGCTTCGTTAGATTTATAATCATATCTTTGACATTAAAATTTAAAAAATTGATAAACAAGTCTTGGTTGCTTTCAATCTCAAATGATGAGAACCAACTATACTATAATTAATTAATAGAATAAATAAATGGACAATCTGATTCAGAATACCATATCAATCTTAAATTGTATAAAACTAGACAGGACAGGCCGACAATTTAGCCAACATAAGACACATGTCTTTTGCGATATTTTATTTATAATTACTCGTGGGTGCACACGTAAACCAAATCTTTAATCATCAAAAGACCAGACTGAGATTGAAAATCACATTTCTGAACCAACCTTTTCTCTCTATTTTATTACCATAAACCTTGTTGCTTTTGCTCCTTCTCATTTCAGTTTCCATAATTCAATATTAAAAGACCATATTATAGAGAAGAATTCTAAAAACCGACCGCAATCTAACATACGGTTAAGTCTTTTTTTTTTTTTTGTTCGAAAATGATAAAAATCAATATAAAAAGAGTCCAAAAAATTTTGAATTGTCGAAAGTCAAATATCGATACCTTATTTTGTTAAGAATGAAGTTAATCTTTTAAATCACCTCTTTAATTTAGTTTATTTTTATAATAATCTCGATATTTTAATATTAATATACTAAATTTAGTCACTTAAATTTTGGTCCCTTGACACCCAAGACAAGAAAGGAAATTTGTTGTTATTATTTATTGAATTTGGTAGAAGGGGGCTAGTCGGTTAGAGGACAAAAATTAAAATGAAAACGAAATTTGTGAGAGTTTAAAGAAATTGGGATTTGTTAGGGTAATAATATAATTGAATAAAAATAAGGTGATGGAAGCGATGATGATAGTGTAAGAGGTTGAGTAGTTTCCAGGAAAGTTCGCCTTTTTTCCAGGAAAGTCTCTTGATGATTTATTGGTCCACACCATAATTTCGGGGCATCAACTCAATGATGTGTTGGACTAGCTATAAGGAGAACTCCACATCATTTGTTCATGAAATGACTACACCAATGATGATGGCCTTGTTATATATGTATTACGTATGTATATAAAAATATAACTTAAGATTTAAGAACCGACGAATCTGGACCGTCCATTGAGTTGATTAACCTAAGATATGTTCCATTATTGTAAAAGGGGAATATCTAGCTTTTTGGACAGAGTATTTGGATGAGATTTGGAATTTTAATGAAAAGGGATGAATATGATAACAAAAGCTTCATGTACATGGAAAATCTCATAATGCGATTGAGATTGTAAGAGCGAGAAAGAGAAGGGAAGACCACGAGGAAATCACGTGGGATGTGACCCACAAGTACCCTAAAAGAGAGAGCAACTCACGAGTCCATAGCCCTTCATTTCTTTTCTTTCCTTTTTTTTTTTTTAAATAAAAATAAATAATCAATCCATTCCTTTCTTTGTCTACACGCCTCTCAAGTCCCACCAGTCACCTGTCTCCACCAATTTCTTGACCCTTTCTTTCTCTCTCTCTCTCCTTTGATTAATGAATTAACAACTGAATTAAGAGGGAATACACGTGAGGTAACCTCCTCCTTTCACACCCTTTTTCTCCCTTAATCAGTGACAAACATTATGGAAACAAATTAATTCTATACGTACTCCATCCATATTCTTTACCAAATAACTTTTTCATTAAAAAAAAAAAAAAAGAAAATGTAAAGGGGTATTAATTAATAAAACAGTAAATAATTTGACTAGATTATTATCAATTTTAAAGAAAAGAAAATTATTATTGTATAAGCTGGCATATGATAAGGTGCATTTGACAAATAAAAGTATAAAGATCATAATTGATCCAAGCAAAAGTTATCGAATTTAACTATCTTTTCAATTTTCAAAGTCAATATATGAGTATGACCACCACTATCTCGTTTTACATGTAAAAATGAGGCCAATTGGACAGAGCGTCCTGAAAGGAAAGACGCCAGTTGATGATCCCTCAAAATTGAGACTAACGGACAAGTCATGCCCCAGATGCTCAGTTTCCCACTGCTCATTTTCCATCATCAATCAAACAATCAAAATTACCCACAAATGAATAATTCGAGAGGACAAACACATGAAGGGAACTTTAGGTACAACAAAATTAAAAATAAAAAAAAAATTAATTAATAAACAATAAATAAAAGATACTCCTTCATAATTCATAAATATACTTGTACGTACGTTCAAAAATTTACAAGCTTCTTATGGAAAGACGATGATGAAGAGGAGATTGATTAGCAATTACTATTTTCTTTCTACAAACTAATTAACTATACTACTCTTTTCACTAAAGCCCTTGAACCAAAAATAGTGAGGGTTGTGGCTTCTAATTCTTTTCTTTTTTTTTCAACATATATTTTTTCATACTAATCGATCCTATAAAACAACTTAACAAGCCGCTGAAGGATTGGTGAAGGGATTATAGCAGTGAGGCTTGGAAGCCATGGAAAATGCAGCCTTGGAAGTTCCATCCCCAACGCCACCGATCCTCTCACAAGAAGGGCACATGGTGAGAGTGGCTGCTGGCATATGCATGTAAAAGGGTTGAGTTAGTTTCAGCGCTTTGAGCTCCTGTAGCTCCTTCTGCAGCCTCCTGTTCTCATCTGTTAGAGTCTCACAGCACTTCTTCAGGAATTCACAGTCCACTTCGGTTTGCTTGAGCTTTGTCCTAAAAAAAGATAATCCACCATTCAGAATCACACATATACACAATAAGTAAATAATTCTTTTTTTTACACAATTATAAGAAACTTATTTGAGACGATTTTTTTTTTTCTTTTGGAGATGGGGGACCGAAAAAAATTCTTGTGGGTCATTTGGATTTTTACCGGACTACAGATATTACATTTTTTTTCTTTTTGTGAACAATTTCTGGGTTATCTTATGAATAATTAGTTACCTGGCTCTCCTGTTCTGGAACCAAACTTCAACTTGTCTTGCCCGAAGGTTTAATTGTCTGGCTAAAGCTTGCTTTTGCTTCTGTTGAAACATGGCAGTAAAAAAAAAAAAAAAAAAGAATAAATTTTTAACAGTTAGAAGGGTATTATTGAAGGAAATAATAACGGGGAAAACAAGAGAGAGAAAAAGGAAAAGGAAAGATTTTAAAGATTATTACAGGATTGAGAGTGCTATGTTGTTTGAAGCTTTCTTCAAGAAGAGCAGACTGTTCCTTGGTGAGTCTAAGCTTCTTTCTAGCGTTAATAGCCTCTTCATCTTCATCACTTACTCTTGAAGAAACCCTCTCTACCTCCAAATCTTCACTGCTGAGATCTCTCTCCCTCTTCACCACCCTACCACTAGAAAACGAAGAAACAGCACTGTGAGGAGATGCTTGGCGGTACAAATCACCACCACACCCAGACTCCTCATATCCTTTGTTCATATCAATACTCTTCTTGTTAGCAACTCCATGGTAAGCCTCACCGGAGAGAGCTAGAGTTAGAGATGGCTCAAAACTTGAAGGCTGCAAAACGGGTTGATCAAACTTCAGGCAAGGTGATCTCTTCGGCATCGATTTTGATGGGTTGTTTTGAACAGCTGAAGCTGTAAAACCTAACCCAAGAACAAGGCCCGTGTTACAGCCGTCGTCAAAACCCATCTAAGTGTTGTGGATGGATTGATTTCGAAAAACAAGAACTTTGGATGGTTTGAGAGTGTTTTTGTTTTTGTATTTGTAGAGAGAAATGAAATGAAATGAAGGAGAAGAAAGAGAGAAGAGTTATGTTATTGTGAGAGAAATGAGGGAGCAAAAGGGTCTTAAAGAAGGGAAAGAGGATGAGTAAGACTTTTTGGTTTGTAAGAGGAGTTGGGTGGGTGGGTGGCTTGGCTATGATTGATTCTAAATCAAAGGAATGAATTGAGTAGAGAAACGAATCTGAGTGTAAGAAATTATGAAAGTCCCTTTTTCTCTCTATACAAAGGTTGACCAGTTGAACCCCACTACTGTTTTCACCATTATAACAACAAAGAAAACAAGAAAAACAAAAACACACCCGAAAAAAAAAATATCATTTTTCTCTCTCTATATCTCTTATACAGTTATACTAGAATACTGCAGTTCACATGCGAGTGGGAAACACATCAAGAGCATGATTCGTCGGCCCTTGGCCACCCATTAGCGTACCAAAATTAACTATTACCACTTACTTTTCCTATATATGTTTCTCTCTCTACATTGTTTTACATTCAAATGTCTCAAACTATCAATTATTGCCCAGCTTTTTCCTTTGCTTAGCTCCTGCATGTCCCAGGAGTAATCTTTGATATTTTCATTATTATTATTCTTTCTTTCTATAATTTTAATTTGCTCACTCTTTACGAAACACTGGTATGTAGCTGCCCAGGCCTTGTTCTTGCATTCATTCAAAGATTATTTACAGTGACATGATAATGATTCTCATTAAAGATTTCGACATATAAATGTGATGATCATTATGTTAGGAGAACAAGAAGATTACATATATAAATATGTATATGTACTCATATTCACGTTTCTAATTATAAATTTGAAGATTCTGTTGATAAATTTTCAGCCTCCAGTCTGGTATATTATATAAGGTATGCTTGAAAAGTTTCAGAGAGGAGAAGGCATGATTGGACAATGGATATGAACAAGTATCCTTTATGACAGACCACATGAACTGTCTCCCACTCCATGCCTGGTTCAACTGGCTAGAGATGGGTATCATGTCACCTTGCTTACCAATATTGCAATTCTTTGAATTAATGAGGATGGTGGGTAGTTTTTTCTTGCTTATTATGAATGTGGAGGAGAGATTAGAAAGAGATGTGCACTATCAAGAGTTGTATGATCATTAGTGGCTTCTTTGTCTGTTGTTTAAAATAAAAAAAAAATAAAAACACAATAACAAAAGGGAAAAAGGAAAGTAGGTAGAAGACACCATTGGAGTTTCAATGAGTTATAATGGTGCCAGAATATGATTCATCAACAAGAATCCGGATCTTTGCTTAACTAGAAAGTTGATGTGGAGTGTTTGGGACCTACCCCTCTTCTCCCTATACATTGTATAAGCACTTTCAATAATGCTTTGTCGGCTATGCTGATGAGAAGTTAGGTCACCCATAAAACATGACTAAACCTAATCAAATTGCTGTGGCAAAAAACTACTTATGGCACACGAGCTTCTATTGTTGGAAATTTTATTATATTCGGAAATTCAATTAATCATTCATACACCTCGAATGATCCCTGGTCCAGTCATCTATCTCAAAAGTGTGGTGCACCTGTTTCCACGAGTTATCATCTAATTTTATTCAAAGTGTTTATAATATTTTAATTATTAATTACCAAACTAAACTAATCTAATCAAATCATTAATATTTTGTTATGCGCCTTGACGCACAATTAAGGGAGAGAACGCCAATGAAGACTATCTATCTCGAGCGATCTCTGGGATGAGATTACTTATTTTTTAATATCTTTCAACTTCCTGACAATGATATCAACGAAGAAAATAAAGGGATGACACAACAGGTGGTTGCTCTCGGAAGCCCTTTTTTCTCTTTTTAATTATGAAAAAGGTGAATAAAGAAGCTCAGGGAGAGGCTGTGTCTGTATCTATCTGTATGCGCGCCTGCAGCTGAGAAGAAGAATTTAATAACACAGAATCATGAGAATTGTTGAACATTTGGCTAGCCACAATTTCCAGTCACAATAATTATGTACTGAATCCTGAGAAACTCTTGTCTTCACTTCCTTCCTACCTTTGTTTCCGATACAGGAACCTGTCCTTTATTATTATTATTATTATTGCAAAAGCATAGAATAATAATTAACATAATTCACACAGGTCGTTCAATTATTTTTGCCTAACTTTTTCTTCTTTAATAATTTTATTCTTATTGGGGGAATTTTATTGGGATAAGGGTATATTACTTCACTATTTATATACTGTTTTGGACATCAATCAAGATTGCGAAATGTGATCGTTAACACCAGATTGTTCAAATGCATAAATGGGTATTTTATTTTTATAAAGAAAAAGAAAGAGGTTGTGTTGGTGGGAATTTCCATCGTTGAAAGTTTAAACAAATAAGAAAAAGATAGGTTGTTTTCAAAAGAAAACAAAAGCACTTTGGAACAGTTCTGGCAACAAATCAGCCAGCTGATATGTTTTATAAGGGAAGCTAGGCAGAGGCAGAGAGCTAGAAGGAGCATAATAGTTATTTTAAAATGGAGGTTATCCAATTCTTTTTCCATTGAGTGGCTGAATACCAAAAGCAAAGCTGCATAGCCATTACATTTGGACGAAAGCAGATAAACATTGACTTTGACACAGTATCATACAATCAAAATTATTTATTAATTTATTATTTATTTATAGTAAATTAAAATTAATATGATATCATTATACAGTGTGGTGTGTCCTACCCAACTTTCACTTTCTAAGGGATGATTGGGAATAATTACACAATAAAGTAATTAACCATTGGATTAATCAAATCCCCAAATCTCATCCGTACAATAAAGTGATGATTAAACCAAATAAACTAGTGGTTTCATGTCATCGCATCCATCACTCATCAACATTCAACACCACATATCTCTCTCTCTCTAATTTCTCCAATTATTTACACTTAAAATCAAAACCACAGTAAATAAATAACTAAATAAGCGTGCACATTATCATCATCGTTAATTATAGTAATAATAATAAATAGTAATCAAGTTTAACGATTAAAATAATGGACACGTGTCGAGAGCAGAAGAGTGGCGACAGAACGGGGCCACCAATGATTTGGTATGATGGGCATTCGATTCCGTGGGGGTTTGATGATTGTGGAGCGTAGAAGTTGGCAATGATGGAGGGCGAAGAATTCGGGATAAGGTTGCTGTGTGTCGACATGTCGTCTTTCTTCCCCTTCTTGCCTATTAAGCCTAGCCGACCAACTTGCTTGGTGTCTCACTCACACACTCTCACTCTTCATTTTGTATCACTATAATAACAATCATTATTATAATAATAATATTGCTAATATTCCATATCTGTTTTGTTGTGATCTTGCGCTTAGTTTCTCCTGTTACCAACCGTCCTAATCAAGGAAACCACCAATTGTGTCTACATTACTTTCCATTACATTTACATGCATCAGACTTCAGAATTGATCCCGGAATCATTTCTCCTGTAGAGATAATGAGGAATAGTTTTGACTTTTAATCACTGTGTGATAACGTATATGTTGTTATCATATTCAAAGGCATTATTTTTATTTTTTTTCAGATTGTTTTTTAGTTTTTTAAAAATTGTTGTCAATTTAGGAACCAAAAGTTTCCTCAACTAGTATGATTTGAGCTCATCTCATATCTTAATGAAAATATGAACAAATGGGTTTCTAGAACGAGCATCTAGCAGGTGAAAACGAGGCCAGCAAATGATATATGAGTGCGTGTACAATACCCAAAAGAGAACTCGTACCAATGAGCACGTGTGGGTGTGTGGGCATCTTTCCTACCTAGCCCTTTGTACGTAATCTTTATTGTTTGATAAAAAGTCTACTATCGAAAGCAGAAATAATATTCGCTTAGTATCAAAAAAATTTCTTCAAGAGAGCTATCAGTGGATGTATAGTGTTCATGTATGTGCCCTCCCTGGCTGCTGGCTGCTTTCTTCACATCAAAAAAGTGCAATAAGAATATTACCCGTATAATAAAAAGAAAAGAAAATTGCAAAAAAGAAAAAAGAAAAGGAACAAGTGGTTGTGGCGCTGAGTTGTAATTTCTTTTGAAGAACCTATTGGAGGGTTTTGAAAACGGAAGAAGTGGAATCATTTTAACATTTGAAAACAAGAGAGGGGTCTAGACTAAGAGAGTAAAATGTCTTATTCTATCTATCTATCTATCTATCTTTTTTTTATGTTGTTTTTCAGCGGAAGGGTGAAGAGTGCCAGAGAGCATCAACAGATGCACCGACTTTCAGTAAAGCAATAATAAAAGCTAGCTATTAGCTTGCCCCACTTGAACTCTCTTTTCTGAGGCCTGTGGGGTGTGAAGGCCACGGCTTTTTCACAAACAGTTGGGCATCATTGCTTGCGTTTAAAAGTTGTGAAATGCCTGACCCATGTCACCCCCACTACGGTGACTTAACCCTCTCCCTCTAGAGAGCGATAGAAGATAGAATTTACAAACACTTCAAAGTGACCCCACCAGCGAGACTGACTTGTGGGTGGGTATCCGTTTCTTGCATTACATTTCCATAATTGACTTGGTGGTTGCCTAAGGGGCAAAAACAGTTGAGAGATTGCCGGCTGCGCTGTGGCACAAAGTTATGGCAATAGGGCCCCATGGTCCACCCTTTTAAATGTAATAGCCCTTCCATATCAATGAAACAAACCTTAAAAGTCTTTACTTTGGGACACCTCTGTTCCAAAGTAAATGATCAATATATTATTAATCATTTGTCAAAATCATAAATCTCTCATATTTTTTTTTAACAGAAATTAGAAAAAATAACCAAATTAATAATAGTATTTTCAAAGAAAGTATGAGAAGTATAATATTAATGGTAGTGGGGAATGGTTGCAACTGTGAGGCACATGGTGAAACATGTCAGATGTGAAACATCTATGAGTATGTGCTGAAACTTTCAATGCTTCATGGAAATTCTTGATATCTTGCATGATTGTGGTGCGCCAGTTAAGTGGGGCATGATGGAAGTGAGTTGATATTTCGTATTTGACCTATGATTTCCATTTTTTTGACGCCAAATCATGGTCATCATCGGAGCAATTAGTCAATTTAGTGGAGGAAATTCGGAAAGGTCTCTCTCCCCTTTACAAGTTATTTGTACCAAGTCCTGCTGCTGACTTTTGAATAAGACACAGTAAACTCCCATAATCTCTTCTCAAATCTTCAAATTTTTTTAAAGATTACTTATTTATTTTTACCCAAAAAAAAGAATATTATATATATATATGGTTGAATTCAAACAAAACTTTTTCTCAAGTCTTCTTCAAATCTTGGGTCATCATAATAGAAAATAGATACCATGGATTCTCTCATTATTGATGGTTGAAGCTTGTTTCTCAAACAATCTATGTAAGCATTGAAATTGGTTATAATTTGCAATCAACCAATCAATCTTTTAAATGTAAACAATATGTAAAGGGAGGAAAAATCAATAATTGAAACATTGAATACTAGTCTCTATTCCTTGTTGAAGTATTTGAGCTGCCAAGCTAAGGGGACCATGTGCTTGTGTTATTGAATATATAGTCCATAGATGAAGCTTCCTCATTAATGAGACTTCATTTATTGTTGGAAAATTATAACAAATAATCTAGATTTTATACGTCATTTGAATAATAATTACTTATTAACTTTTTTATAATTTGGCCAACCACTTACATGGAATATAACTAAATTGCATCTCCCCATATATAACTCTTCGTACTCCCTCTCGATTCCTTTACTTACACAATTCAACCAAATTCAAAACTAATAATAAAGAAGATCAACTGACAATACCAAATCGAAATTTATCTTCTCATCATGTTAGTTTGATTTTCTTTCGTTAATATCGAATTCGATTGGTTTATATGGATTAGAGAGTTTAAAAAGAGTTTGAAGGATTATAAATAGGAAAAAGTAACTTAACCATATCATACCTAAGCTGTTTATGTAAATTAAAAAAAAGTTAAAGTAGTAATTATTTTTAAAAGACCCCAAAAATTAAGGTTATTTATTATGATTTCCGTAGTCAAGAAGTTAACGCGACTACACGAAGGGGGGAAATGATATAACCCCCCAATTAAATTTGAAGAGAATACTTAGACCCACACGTTTACTAAACTAACATTTACCCCCCAAATACTCTTAAAAAACTAACACTTATCCCCCAAATATTTGGGGGGTAAGTATTAATTTTGAGAAAACAGTGATAATTTTTTAGGGGATAAGTGTTAGTTTAGTAAAAGTGTGGGGTTAAGTATTTTTTTGAAATCTAATCGGGGGATTAGAGTAAATTCCCCTACACAAAGTGATTATAGCTCATAAGCACAAATATGAAATGAAAACCATTATTTCCATTTAAGTGGAAACAAATGATAATGTTATTTATTCCATCAAATGATAATTCCAATGAATACTATTTATGAGTGACCACAACTGCAGGTTATTCACTCTTTGATTCCATCAAACATCATAAATATAATTGACTTTACATTTTTAATTAATGTGGTCACTCGTGAATTTTTAAATATTACTCGTCAACAAGCCTTTTTTTTTTTTAATAATAATACACTTTCTAACATTATAGCGTTCAAATGAGATAACATGAATTTAAATTACTATATCATTAAACCATATATTCGATAACCATTAATTAAATATGATTAATATTATGGGTATAAAGTTTATATTCAAACTTTATATTCTAACGACATCATATAAATAGTAAGATAAATTTATTTATATTTATTATTTTGATTTTTATATATTTAATTTCTTACTCATATGATGACACATAAGTTATGATACAAAATTGATAATGATGCCATTTCAATTGGGATACAAAATTAGGATACAAGATTTTATACCTATAACATTACTTATTACATATATAGGATGCATTCGATTGGATGCAGTAGGATATCGAAGTAGGGATTTCTGACTGTACTGTTCTATTATGTTTTGGATATACATATAGACTTATTTTACTGTTATGGCTTAGGGAATAGAGACTGTGTATGATGATCGAATAGGTATATTAAATGATTAGATAGATCGGGACGTTATGGATACGTATACGGTTTCACGGATATACTCGGTAAGGTGGTAAATCGGGCGGACGCATATGATTGTGTCCCCGGGTGGTATATACGAAAATGATTAAGGATGAGGGACATCACGTATGACCATACGGGAGATTACGACTAGAGTTTAGAGATACGTATGTTCCGGTATGATGTGAAATAAATGATACGCGGGTGATACGCGTATGTCCGCAGATTACGGAACGGATGAGATAGTTAGTGAGAGAATCGGATATATGGAATATGAGACACGGTATATGGGTGTACACGTATTGTGAGATGTGCATGCCACGGGAATGAGATACTCGTGTACTGTGGGACTTATGAGACACGAGCAATGTTATAATTGAATATATATCAACTGTAAACTCGTATGTAAAACTTATTAGTCTATATATAATTTTTATATATTTGTTAATAAATATCGTATAAATGATTACTTAAAAAATTGTATATAAATATTTATAATCTTTTTATTAATTTAATTGTTTACAAGTTTTGTGCTTGTATTTATAACTCTTACATGAAATCGGATGCACCATAGTCTACCCGAAATCTGCATATTTGCATATCGGTTTTAAAGGATAGGGTTGCATTGCCTTTGGGATGAAGTAAGAGATAAAAGATGAAAGCATTTTTCTTTTAAAGTTCATTGAAATTTCAAGGATTGATTTTGGGTTTTTTTTTTTTATAGAAATTGAAAACAAGATTTTATTTTATTTTTTTATCTGGTTACGTGAGAGTGAAGCAAAATGGCTGAAATTGCTCGAGTGCGATTTTGAAAAGGTGAGACGAGATCTAATCTAATCTTATTTTTATCTTTTTCCAAGGCATGGCATAGCCAGTTGTGAGTCGTGGTCAATCAAATAGTTTGACCAATAAATTGAGCTAGATTGGCTTCCTACTCGTAGGCCTAGCCAGAGAACATGCAAGCTAAAAGCCCTCTGTGAAAAAGCTGCTTTTCCTTGATTCGATCTTCTCGATCAATAGATCATCAAATCGTGACCAGATCTCCTTGTTCCTCTCATTATTTCATTTCACTGTTCTGTACTCACCAATACGTAAACTGAAAACGTTTTGGTTTTGGCAACACCCATAAGGCTACCTCCAAACCGTAAGGTTATTAACGTAAATTCTGCAATTTCAGTGCCGCCGTTTATATTCTGACTGAGTTGATTGAAAACCAACGGAAACCAGACGAGGCGCCTAATTGATTGATCACTTGTTTGCTTTTTGCCTCATAATTCCTATTCTACCCTTGATTTTCATACAAATGTCATTTGAGTAGGCATACGTAGAGCCAAGCCAAGCCAAGCCAAGGCCGATGACTCGAAGGCATTGGGCGGTACGCAAGAGCCAAACTCTCTCTGGCTCTGGCCCTCGCAGATTGTCATATCTAAGTATTGTCTTAATACAAACCCATTATCTATTTAATAATAATAATCAATTTGTCTTGTATTTAAAGTCAAAATCACACATGTCACGGGGCTTGATTGACAATATTTTCTTCATTTTAATTTTGATTTTGATAACAACAGTAAAAGTGATGATTACCCATTTAATTATCAAAGCAAGATAACAGAGCAGAGATGCTCTAAATGTGTAATCAGTTTTTTATCTTCTGGGAAGTTGGAATCTAACATGGAGAGATATCCGATAACGTAGAAATTCCTTAGATTGGAATTGGATAGAATCAAAATGTTCCATTTACATTTATAAGGTATGACTCTTGAGTCATAAATGTATAATATTTATTGTTCTCCTTCTCCAGCATATTCTCATTCAATCCAGAACCTCTAAATGCATCAGCCCCCAACTCCAACACAGTCTCCTTTTCCATGAATAGACTCTTTTGTATATTAATAAATTTTAGTTGAAAAGTGTCTATGGAACATTTTGCAATTCCAGCTTTACAAAACTTTTAGTTGTGTTGTTTGCATCAGTGTTCAACTAAAGCTCAGCATACTCTTTATAAAAGCATATGTGCGTGAATATATTACCATAAATTATTTTATCTGAATAATCTCACTTAGTGACTTTTCATATTAGCTGGAGGTACAAATGGATGCCATCGATTTTAGAGGTGGTTGGATTGGAAACTTTATTGAGATTATCATAGTTAAATTATATTATCTCCAGAATGTGAGTGGTGATTCATCTTTCTCTCAAATGAGATTTCTTTTGTTAATCGATTCATGTAAATTTTTGGTAATATTTTCTGCACACGCGATGGGGCTATYGAGTTCTTCATATCTGAAGCCGAATAAAGCATAGGATGGGCCGAAACTTAATGGACTTTTAAGTCCCTCTGAAGTTTGAACCTAATGAGTTTAATGGGAAAGAGTTTTAATTGATTTCAATATAATAAATAATTTAGTGAAAGTATTATAAGAATATCAAAATGTGCAAAAAGAAATATTTTTAAAATAATGTTGTATGTAGTGAGAAGTTGATCAAAAAATTTAATCTTTTGGACTTAAATTATGTCATTGCTAAAATAAAGGTGGGTCTATCTAACGAGATAAAAAATTGGATAAATAGACATCTCATTTCGAAATCTTCTATGCACTCATGATGGGCCTATTGAGTTCTTTTCTCCAAGCCCATTTACAGTATGGGCCAAAAATTGATGGGCTCTTAAGTCCCGTTGAAAGAATCCCCCCAATAAGAGTCCAAACAACAATTACTATTAATAAACAAAATCAAGTGCATTGAAGGTCACCAAGGGTGTTTGACGTTTCCAATTAGGTTCATACAACAGATCAAGCATTTAAAAAAATGATATTACAATTGAAGATCATTTCGATTAAAGATCACCAGCGTCTGCACCCAAGCTCACTTGAACCCAACCCATGCTCACCTCTGTCCTTAAGCTGCACCAACGTCACTGCCTACCTAACTGAACTGAACCTCCAAAACAATGGCAAAACGCAGAATTCTTTCTCTGATCTCCATCATCATCATCATCGTCATCATCATCTCCCTTTCAGTTCCATCATCACTCGCATCACAACCATTCAAATTTAAGCGGGCTCCACGCTTCCTTGGTAAATTCTCAAAAGAAACCAAGCCCCAGGCCCAACCACCACCACCAGCCAAAGGAAAACACTACCCGTACGAGACCCGATATTTCGAGCAGCGTCTCGACCACTTCAGCTTCGCGGATCTCCCGAAATTCTCGCAACGGTACCTGATCAACACCGAGCACTGGGTGGGCCCTTCCCGCCTGGGTCCCATCTTCCTCTACTGCGGCAATGAAGGCGACATCGAATGGTTCGCCGTCAATACCGGATTTATGTGGGATATCGCCCCGAGGTTTGGCGCCATGCTCATTTTCCCCGAGGTCAGTTAAAAAAAAAAAAAGCAAAATTGTAGGACCAAAAAAATTAAAAATTAAATTAAGAATTTACAAGAGTCTGTTTGTTCGTAATTGATTGTTTTTTGCAGCACCGTTACTATGGAGAGTCAGTTCCGTACGGAAGTAGAGAAGAGGCGTATAAAAATGCTACGACGTTATCTCACTTGACGGCGGAGCAAGCTATTGCTGATTTCGCCGTGTTAATTACCAACTTGAAACGGAATTTATCGGCCGAAGCTTGTCCCGTCGTTTTATTTGGCGGATCCTACGGTGGAAGTAAGTTAAGTTCGCCACTGTCCTTGCATTATTGTAAATTTACTTGAAACTATAAGTTAATGTTCATTTCTTGTTTTAATGCAATAGTGTTAGCAGCATGGATGAGGCTAAAGTATCCTCACATCACTATTGGTGCGCTTGCTTCTTCGGCACCGATTCTTCAATTCGAAGATATTGTGCCACCCGAAACATTCTATGATATTGTATCCAATGATTTCAAGGTGCTTTAATGCAATTTGGTAAAATTTTCTGATATTTTTGATTAATCTTTCTCACCATTTMTTAAAAATGTATGATGTGTCTTRTGGTATTGCGATTGTCATATGTCTATAAGCGTGAAAGTAGCAGCTGCTTTGACACTATAAAGAAGTCCTGGGCTGAGTTGGTATCCGAGGGTCAGAAAGAGAATGGACTTCTTGAACTGACCAAAACTTTCCGGTTATGTTGGTAAGAAAATAGAAAATGAGAAGTATATGCTCGTTTGATTTTTAAGTGATGCAGTGATGGAGTTGCTTGATCAGGTTTATTTATTCTAATTGTGTTTGAATGGGCTTCTTTGGTTGTTAAACTGGGTGTGTTTGATTGACAGGGCTTTAAAGAAGACGGATGATCTTGCCGATTGGTTGGACTCGGCATATAGTTATTTGGCAATGGTGGATTACCCTTATCCTTCTGAGTTTTTAATGCCTTTGCCTGGATATCCTATAAGGGAGGTTAGTGTGATTTTTACTCAATTGAAAATCTTCTAATGAGACACACATGCACAAAACGTACGTAATATAAATCACGGTGCCTTTTTATTTGATAGGGCAGGCTAGCAATAAGGTAATTTTGTAAGTTCACTTTGTTTATCTACTTTTTTATCCGTGGATAATCTGCTTCGTTATGGTTCTTAATTCTTTAGTAGCAATTATGTCAAAGTAAACCTTCTGCTGCCCTGCATTTTTATTTTACACTTATTGTGATATCTCAATGTTGTTTTCCTTCTTGCCCAAGTATCTAGGTATACGGTGTTACGAATTCGAGAATGCTTTGTTTTGCTTCTAATTTTCTTTGTATCGTTGAATCCTTTTTAGAGCAGGAAATTTATGTATTTATGTTGCTCCAAAGCATTTCTTCAATTACCATTGCACATTTAGTATGTCGTAAAACTTATTTTATCCGTGTTGGTTTTTTAGGTTTGCAACAAAATTGACAATTCTCCAAAAGCTTCTAGCATTTTGGAACGAATATATGAAGGAGTTAGTGTCTATTACAATTATACTGGAAAAGTTGACTGCTTTGACCTAGATGATGATCCTCATGGCATGAACGGTTGGAACTGGCAGGTACAAAAGTTTTGTTGTGATTCAAAGAATCATTAGTAATGCAAACATTGATATTTTCCTTAGAAGATTATTTTTATCTTAACTTCTTTCCATCTTTTATTCTTTATTTTTTCAATACAGGCATGCACTGAGATGGTTATGCCAATGTCAAGTAACCGAGACACAAGCATGTTTCCAACATATGACTACAATTACTCCTCTTATCAAGAAGAATGCTTGAAGAGTTTCAATGTAAAACCAAGGCCCCGATGGATAACAACTCAATTTGGTGGACATGTAAGGCAATCCTGCTTTCAGAACATAAGCAACTTGAATTAGAATATTTGCTAAAGCAATGGACAATAATTGATTTCCCATATGGTTCTCCTCGTTGCTTGTATGCTTAGTTTGTAGTGAATTTCGAAACCCCTTGGTCTTAAAGATTCAAGAGTGCACTTTGGTAATGATAATGTTAGAATAGTTTTTAGTTGTATGGCTATAGTGATTGCATATATCTGTTTGTGCCTTTCATCATTTGTTCCCAGTGCTATGGTTGGGACCCTTGTATTGTCTTGAGATGCTAGATTGATGTGACCTACATCTTGCCTGTGATAGTTAGAAATGGTTGTGAGTCCATAAAAAACGAATCCAACTGAGTTGTCTTTATTTTATTATTTTAAAATCTGAACTCATATATGTATTGATAAAAT
This sequence comes from Bursera palmeri, assembly GCA_026225775.1. Taxonomy (NCBI): domain Eukaryota; kingdom Viridiplantae; phylum Streptophyta; class Magnoliopsida; order Sapindales; family Burseraceae; genus Bursera; species Bursera palmeri. The sequence continues at coordinate 25,111 of JANKKB010000331.1, forward strand.
ATGGTTAAGTTGCCTTATGGGGGTCAAGGGCAACTTTACTGAATAGTCCTTTGTGGATATAAAAGGGGATTAAGGGAAGCATTTCCTGGGATTATATAGGTCCAATTGATAGGATAGAGGAAAGTGAAGGATGGTTTGATGAATAAACTATTTCTTGCTGTCCTATTCACTCATAGAAATAGAACAGCGAGGACCAGTTAGTGTCTCCAAGCATATAATTTGGTCTTTTTTCCTATCTTATCTGCTTCTTGTAATGTGTTAGATATAGAACCTGTTACATTTTTTTGGATATTTAATAGCTTGTGATTCTCAATTCATGATATGATTAATGCTTATCTTCTGTAATGCTATTATTTGATTTGTGATTTTCTTATTTCTGTCATGAAGGATATCAAGACCATGTTGAAAATGTTCGGCAGTAACATCATTTTCTCGAATGGTCTTTTGGATCCCTGGAGTGGTGGCAGGTGATTTCTTCACACAGCTGAGATAGTACCTATTGATTTCTAAGATTCTTTATTCTGATGGTGTTGGTCACTTGGTGCAGTGTTCTCCAAAATATATCTGACACTATTGTTGCTCTGGTTACAGAAGAAGGTAATGCTTTATCTGAACTGGACTAAACTGGTTGGTTGAATGACATTTGATTATTATGGTTATTACTGTTTTAATAGCGAATGAGATATGCTTTAGAAAATTACCTCCGCAGGTAAGTAGTTAAGACCCCAGTTTGATTAATCTGTAATCAGTGGCTCAACTGAGTTAAAGACATTTGAGTGATTAAATTGAATTAATATATGATAATTATCTGTTCTGACCACCAAGGTTGGGCATGCATCATAAATTGGCTTGTTTTTAAAGATGTTTCAAGTTCCATAATAAAGCCATCAGCTGCATGGCCTGCACTCTTCTGCCTGTATTGATATGCTTCAGCGTTTCTTAGTCTTGACAAAATATCTTTTTGGTTAATTCCTTCCTCCTAGCTGACTCAAGGCCCAAGGCTTCTGTAAGAATTGTGTCACTTTGTATGAGTGCAAACCTTCATATGATTGAATTATGATTACATTTTTCCCATTTGAATCTCTCTTTTACCAATTTATTGTACTAAATATTTGATTATGGTTCAAACGTTTTTGGCTACAATAGTTTTAACCTGTTTTTTGAAATGGTTTCTTGTTCTACTTTTTCTTTTTTAGATACTTTATATTCTTTATTTTTAGGAGATATATTTGTTCCTTTGTTTCTTAATTTTATTTTTTCTCTCTTATCCTTGATGACACCCTGCATACATGTGGTGAAAATGCACTCTTTTTAATTCTATGTCCTGTTTAAAACTAATACATTAAAGAAAAGGTTTCATTTGTTTGTCAAGTGACTAGTTTCACAGGTAAATGTTCATGANTGTCCTCTTCAAAATTTTCTCCATTCTATCTGGAATGGGTCAGGTGGCCAAGATTTATGAAAGCAATAGATAATGCACTTCTCCTGTACTAATTTTTAGAGAATGATAAATGATCAAGTAATTTTGTCTTGGTCTAGTCCCAAGGTTTTAACTCTTTTTTGTTCTTTGTTGCTGGTGTTAACCCCAAAAGCCATATGTCTCAAAATGAGGCTATAGACTTCTTCTCAATGTTCTTTTTTTCCCACTGCTGCTGCAAAAGCCTTTGCCTGATGAGGGAGAATCCTCGACTCAAGTACATTGGAATAATTGTCATGCTCTGCACCATTTCACCATTAGCTCTCTTTAGGAGTGTTCAACCTACAGTGCTCTGATTGCTCGAGGGCAAGCATAGATTACAATCTGTTCTGTTCTTAACATAAAGGTCGAGTATTTTGCATGCTGATAGGTTAATAAATGCTTGTAGGTATAGTAAAATTAGAAGTGTTTATAGAAGTTGTATTCGTGAAAATTGAAATTATTTAGCTTATGCCATTTGCATAAAGATAATTTAGCTGTCTGTAAAAGTTACAATTTGCCGTTTAATGCTTCTACTTGGTGAAACTACAGAAGGATTATACAGTACAAGTGAATGAATGAGTTGATTATCTGTTATTACTTAATATCATGTTGACTGAGCTGCTAAACAATCTTACTAAAAGTGATTAGTTGCTTTTACCATTCACCAGGTGCCCATCACATAGATTTGCGTCCTTCTACTCCTGAGGATCCTGGTTGGTTGATAGAGCAGAGGGCAACCGAAATTAAACTGATTGAAGGCTGGCTAAAAAGTTACTAT
>JANKKB010000332.1:0-20292 GCA_026225775.1 Bursera palmeri
TTTGAATTGGAAACTACAATTTCACCCCACATTAAAGTAAATATAAAATGTAAATGCATATGCTTGCGAGAGAGAAATAGTTGTATTATGCTTTCAGGAGAAGTGTCTTCAGACTTGAACTATCCCTAGAAAGAACATATCGGATTTACTCGGTCACGCAGTAGATATATACCTTGAACTGTTCACCTTTATAGTAAACCAAGACAATATGATTTTCTCATAACACAACTTCAACAAATTCAGTTTATACGTTTTTGTTCATTTTGGTCCTGAACACATCCTAGTTTCATGATAGTTTTAGAGAATTTAGCCTATTTATTCTCATAAATGCAACCCCATATTTACTATCATATAGGTGACATTTTATTATTATAATTATAATTTTTTATGTCATTAAATGCAAAGCATATCCTTAACATCTTCATCATATAACACACTTGTATCTTAGGAATGGGTGAATTATGTATTCGACTATTTAAGTTTTACCCAACCAGTTTGCCTATTGAACCTAGACCATGGTATTTTCAATCTGTTAGGTTAGGTTTCCGTCAGATTTAATTTTTATTTTATTTTAGGCTCATTCCCCTCGATGTTAACTTAATCTATTCTTTTGGTAAGCCTTTTATCAAAGGATCTGTAATATTTTCCTTTAAATTTACATAATCTATAGTAATAACTCCATTTGAGAGCAATTATCTTATAGTATTATGTCAGTGCCTTATATGTCTTGACTTACCATTGTATACACTATTTTTGGTTCTTGTCTGTGCTGTCATACTATCATAATGTATAAAATTGCATTACCAAAATTTTTCTTTAGATTATAATTTACATCAAAAGGTCTCACAACATGTTTACAATCAAATTGATTAAACCGCTTTAGAATTTTTTCAACATAGTGAAATTGAGTAAGAGCATAACTATCACTATTTCGTTTGATTTGAATTCCTAATATGACATCAGCTTGACCTAAGTCTTTCATGTCAAAAACTTGAATTCAACATCTTCTTAATTGAAATTATGGCATCCTTACTTGTTCTTATTATCAACATGTCTTCGACATATAAATATAGAATGACATAAGAATTTTTTATATTCTTGATATAAACACACTTATGATCATATTCATTAATCTTGATACCATATGTAATCATGGTATGATCAAATTTTTCATACCACTGTTTTGAAGAACCTATAAAAACACAACAATTGTTTTAGGTCTTAGTTTTGTTCTTTTATGCAAAGGAACATGAACCTTTGCTAGACCACCCTACACTTTAAGATATGGAGACTTATTTGTTTTCTTAAATGTGATTCTATTTAAAATATAATTTGTAGTAAGTACAGCCTCATGCCATAAATTTGGTGTAAGGCTAGAACTATTTAATATGGAATTTATCATATCCTTGAAAGTTCTATTTTGAATAATTTCATATTCATTACAAAATTTAGCAAAATTGATAGACTCATATTCTCCACCTCTATCTAACTTTATTGTTTTAATTTTTCTATCCAACTGATTTTCAACTTCTGCCTTATATGTCTTAAACATTTTCAAGGCTTCATATTTGCTTTTAATCAAATAGACAAAACAATATTTACTACAATCATCTACAAAAGTGATAATAATTTTTTCATTTCTTGTAGGCGTTGATTTAAAGTCACAAAGATCACTATGAATTAGACTAAATAATTCATTTGATTTTTCTTGAATTAATCGATTGTAATGTCATTTATTACTGTTTTAGATTGTTGGAATACAACAATTAGTGATAAAAAAATAGAAAATATAAGAATAAATAAAATAAAAAAATTAATTAAATACTAACTTGTAAAAACGGAGGCTTGTATATAAAATACAATCTCCTATGACAGTATTTCTCCCTTTCTGGTGATTGAAGATCTCCAGGAGACTGTTCCCAGGATACAACCGCTATTTCTGAATTTTATATCACCAATTCAGAAATCTGGCAAACTGACTTATTGTAACTCTCTCAAGTATTGAATATAGAATGCAAGGACAACAACCATAGTAGAATAACAACAACTATATCAACTTATAAATGCAAAACATTTGTTATTTATTTATAGACATAAGAGGTCTCTTCAGGTGTCCTTACAAAAAGATATAACTCTTATATAAAGCATTGCAACTTTACAAAATGATATAACTCTTATGTAAAACATTGTAACTTTACAAAATGATATAACTCTTATGTAAAGCATTACAACCTTACAAAAAGATATAACTCTTAGACAAATCATTGCAATTTTATATAAAGATATAACTCTTAGTAAACAAATCAAACATTGTGTATTTTCAAAATAATATATTACATACTTTTTTAATTCAAATATTTTCAATTCAAACATTATTTCCAACAATTTCATCTAATTTGAGTTTATAAATATAAATTTAAAAAAAAAAAGAAATTATCATTTTGGAATATCCAATCATTCTCAAAAAGTGTATCAATTGGAAATTTTTTTTTTTTATTAAAAAATTAAATAAAAATTCATAAGCATATGTGAAGAGTGATTTATAAAAACAAATTTTAGACAAAACGAATTATCTAATCAATTTTTGGACAGAATATTTTTGTTTTTAATTTATTTTTAATTTAATTAAGCATGGTATACTTAATTGGGTTAATAATGAAAAGTTATGTGTGAAAATTTTGAAGATTAACAAAATAAAAGTTAAATTATTTAAAATATTATGATGGGCGTATTTAGAAGAATAGGAATGAATAGAACTTAAAGTTTAGAATGATTTAAGCATCTAAGACCGCATAGCGCAGTGGATTAGCGCGTCTGACTTCGGATCAGAAGGTCGTGGGTTCGACTCCCACTGTGGTCGTTCCACTCTCCAGTTTTTTTTTTTTTTTTGATTCACGGTTTGTTTCTTTTCCATTCTCCAGTTTTTTACTTTGATTTGGACAGAGTATTTATGGTGTTGCTAGTACTTTTGTTGGCTAGTGATGATCCTTTGATTGTTCCAATAATAATGGGAGAAATCGAATATCGTTTCTGACCCAACAAGGTTACCAGGCTAACAAGATACCATCTCCTGTTGTATCAACAAACAAAATTAATTTTACTGATCAGCAGCCACTCCTGAACAACAAAGACATAGTCATAGTTCTCAAAACAATTTACAAAATGTTTTGAGGCATTGTGTCTTGATTTTCTGGACTTCCTCAAAGTGTTACGCCAAGAAGCTCAGATATTTGCACATTTTGCATTGTTAACTTGATTGAATTTCCAGGGAGTGTGGAAGTTATGTGGTAAGAGCATCGGGAAGACTGGTGGGTGCACCAAGGATTTTACCACCTACATCAGGAAATGTTTCAACACCTGGCATCGCACTCACTTCGCCAGCTCTACTGACTTGAATTGGATATTGCAACAAGTTTCCCCTCATTTCCCTGTACTCATCTGACACAAATGCTTTCCAGTTACTCTCAGCAAATGTTTTCACACTTCTCATGCATTCTAGGCTTTGCGGTTCCCGGAAAGTATCATCTAGTGTGGCAAGGTGCTCTGCCCATAGAGACATTCGATAACCGTATACCTGCATCAAGATTTCTTCTACTTAAAAAAAAAACATTTTGCATCAGTGAAGTGAATAGCAAGTGAGTAGAATTGCTGTAAGTTCCAAACCTGGCCATGAGGATGAGAGTTCTTTCCTGCCCATGTGTAAGTAGGTTGGTATGCCCCCATTGCAATTTCTGTATCCCTTGAACCCTCCATGGACCTCTGGTTAATGTTAGCCGATCCCATTATTACATACTCATCATCTACTATCATTCCCTTGGCATGGACATAAATCATAAATCTTCGGAACTTCTGAGCTGCTAGCTGTTAAAGAAAAAATTACAATGCAATACAAGATAACATGGGTATCTGAGGAATCAAACAGTTTACATTCATTTCAAAACAAACATTTTTTATCATGTAATGACGGAAAAATCTCCTTTGCCATCTCTATAATATATTATGGATATCAAGAGGCTAATACTTACACATCGACTTCACAAGTTCATCATAAAATTTGTTTTCCTATTTGTATATGACTTGACAATGCCCCTCGTATGCATAGTCCAGCAAGGATAAAATAGCATACCAGTGCGCGGCTTTCTGTTTGCTGATTCAAATGAGACCGACTTTCTGGAGAAGGACCTTCACGCTTACCGAGGCAATAGAAGTTCAAAAAGTCTTGTGGGTGATGTGTATCAGAAAGGCCTTTTTCCAGGAGTGCCTCTGCCACAATCTTATACATCATGGACATTGTTTGTCTCTGTGGTCAATTAAACCTCATGTAAGCATTGGAGATGTCACAACTATATGCCTAATGCTCTAACATGTCATAAAAAATTCCAATTGAAAGACTTCCATGTGCAGCATGTAGATTGTTCCACAAGAAAGAGGAACTCTTCTAACCTGCCAATATAAAATTTCCTGAACAGCAGCGCTATTTGGTACACCTTCTGGCCACATTGGTATTACTACATATACTGAAAAACGCTCATTTGCTTTGATTTTGCTCACAATTTTCATTGCCAATTCCATGGGGATCAAGTTATGCGCACCTGCATGTATAGACAATTCAAGAGAAAATTTTAAACGTACATGTAGTAATATAATGGCACAAGTTTAAAGATAATAAAGCAAATTCTTAGAAGGGATTAAGAGATTTGAAGGGCATTCAAATTTGGCATCCTCAAGAATCAGCTCGAAAGAGCTATATACACAAAACTTGATAATGGAAACTATCAAGACAAAACAAAGAGGAAATAGAAGTGAAAACATTGCAAACTTCTGCAGCTTCACATGCAAGCTGAGGTAATTTTTCGAAAAGAAATAGAGAGAGAATTGGTAGTTGTAAAATACATCCTCAAATACTGAAAAATAAGGTACAAATGAATTTGTGTCGATGTCATTGGCTGATATAAGTCTGGAATTGAATAAGATCAAAGTTAAGCAGCAATTAGTACATTCCCTCAGAGGTCACCATAAATTACATAAACCTTGTGCTTCATATACCTGCATTTTTGTGTGATGGCCAATGAAATGAAGATCCGATAAAATACTGATTCTCTATATATATGAAGTGTTGTGCTGATCTGATTGCTTTTACATATGCTGTATGGATGCTCTTATCTACTTTCAAGTTCTTTCCGCAGACCAGATTCTGAAGCAAAGTAACCGGGAGAAAATTCACTAACATAGGATTTTATATTGGAAATACTGAATTCTGTGTAGCATATTAGACATTACATAAGCCCAGTTCTAACCTGAGCTGCAGCTTCCTGAAAATCTTTTGGAAATCCCATTACAGATCCTGAATCAATGGACCGAAATACCTGTGAAAAGAACAATTAATGTAGGATCTTATTAGAATGGGTAATGTATATACATGAACAACAATGAAACTTCTTGTTTCCTACCTGAACATGCCAATTTTCAGAATCAGTTTCATCTTTGACACACAGGGTTCTATAACCATCAGGACCCGGAGAGGGTGTCAGGACAGTAGTATGTTCTAGTTTTAACAAGCCATCGGCATGACGACTAGTAACCTTTTTGAGTCTGAAATCCCTCCATTTTGTGATTTTTTTCCATCTCTGCTCAAAATTTGTCAATATATCATATGCAGCAGGACCCTCAACTTTACAATGCAAGTCATGCCATGGTTGCCTTGGGCTTTTAGCATAAGACTGTACATGTACACAACAATAAAACTGTCAAAACATCGTCATCCACAAATGGCAACAAGCATTACCATTTACATATTATTAGTTCAAATGAAGAAACAAAGCCACATATATAAGCCAATGACTTGATCAGAGCTGCAGAAAGCATGTGGAATATACAAAACAACTTACTGGAAATGTAGGATTATGATAGTCTTTAGCATAGATAGTGTCAAGACCACCAAAGAGCCTATGCTCAGGAGTGTCATATCTTCCATCACACATATCCAGACCACCAATGAAAGCAGTTATTTTCCTGTTATTTCCAGATGCTTCAGTGTCAAGAAGCACGCACTTTTGGTGATGTGTAAATAAGGTTCCCACAACCTGGACTAGAAGGATTCATTCAAATCAAAGAATAAGTAACAAATCAAACTACATGTTCCATGGACGGAAAAGTTACTGCATGAGCAACAAATTAGAAGTACGATGTCAATTACAATATAGTTCCAAATCCAAATAGAAAAGTTCCACACCTGCTGCTTAAAAATACTGAGTTTATTGCTTGCATAGCGAGGAGAAAGCACACAATGGACACTAGAGTGCTTGAAAAACTTCTTAGTTTCTTCATCATGAGTCTGCATGACACCTTCCTGCATTCAAGCCTATCATTGATCAAAGTGCATAAACCTCAGAATCAAGCATTCCTTCATTTCATCCGCCGAATGGTTGCATATAAATGCTTTGCTTCCAAACCATTACATTTTTTTTTAAGAAAAAAAGAAAGAAAGGTGTATCAAAGTTCATATATATCTTATAAACCTCAGTTATGTATGGATTGATAGTTATGCTTCCAAAACCATTACCATAACAAATGAAAATAAAAAAACAAATAGCTAAAGTCGTATTTGGTTAACTTCTTCAGTGGAAAATGATGTCTAACAACCTTCGAATTAAAATAAAAGAACAAAAATTAGTATCAAGGTGTTGAAGTAGGAAAAAATTTACTTTAACTACTTGCTACACTCATTGAGATGCCATGATATGTACCGTTTTTATGAGGAATTTGTCATGTGAAGTTTTATCATCCCAAATCAGTAGAACCACATGGACCCCTTCTTGTGATTTGTGCTTCAACAAATCCCCTAAACAAAGCTCTCCATTAGCAGGTAATGGCTTTGTTGGCTCCCTCACAAGCCTTACAGGATGGAATATGGACCAGCCAATTATGTATATCATGTGCTTAGCTTCCAGAATGCCATGACATATATCTTCCCAGCATTTACCCTGCTTGAAAACTTTTCCATCATCAAGTAAAATTTCAGGTAGCATACCATCAGGTACATGAGCATCTTGATAAAGAGTCACATTCCCTCCTCTGCGAAGTGGAAAATATGTATTAGGTACTCCTATGTAATCCGGCCCGGCACCAACTCCATCTTTAAACAGAGGGTTCTCTTCAACAGGCCAAAATTGCATAGATATGTGCAATTCTGGATAAGGTTTCACACTCTTTCCATATTGTCCTATGACGGGGAACCAGTCATTAATTCCAGTTCCAGAGATTATTTTATTGACAGATATCTCTACGGTCCCGATAAGTTCAGCCCCGAGAACATCGTTATCCTTTACATGAAACTCTACCTTTAAAACCGGGTGGCAAACAGGCACACGAAAATGTTCATCCCACAAAGGATTTTCACTGTTGGCAATTACTCTAGTTTGAGCTACTGTAGCCCCCGCTAGGCAAACAGACACATAAGGATCACTAGTAATGATTGAATGCCTGCCTGAACGCCCTGATTTTCTCCCAATGGAAAACATGGTACAGCATCTTCTCATTCTTTCCGAAACTATATCCATGTTTGGAAGAGATTTAGCTTCTAAAATCCACAAATCCAAATCTCCATACAAGAAGACTGGTTTTTCAGAAGCCTTATTATCATTTAGAGCAGTGTTTGGAATTTCAATACCATCACTACCCATTCTGACTTCTGAACTGAGCAACGCCAGGTTCTAAATGCATCTCATTTTTCTTAAGATTTCGCTATTAATACAACTACACAGACCATAAATAAAGTTGTGAATAAACATAAAAACGAAAAGCAAGTCTCTTTCCCAAAAAAGTATAAAAATCCAGTCAATTCCAATGCGACTGATATCTATATCTCACAGTTTGTGAACTTCATTAACTGAAACAAAACCTCCTATCTCAGTTGGCACATATATCTCAATCATCACAAAAAGCAATCAAGAAAAAGGAGACATAAATTCCTAAAGGTATCTGCATGCAACTATTACAAAGAGGCTGCAATCTCCTTAGATGATCCAAGAATCGTCCCTCTCTGAGAAATCAGAAAAGAAAAGGAATCAGATTACAAGTCACTCATATAAAATAAACACATGCAAAGCAACTTCTTGCAAGAGGTAATCTAGTGACCATTCATTCAAGAAAATTTGTCTTAATGATGATAACGAGACAAGGCAATTCAAATGAGAGAACTCAAGCTTTCCCCAGATCCATGAAAGAAAAGTAAAAAAATAATCAGAAAATATCATTTAATAGAACTATGATGGTTTCTTCTTTCCTTTATTATTGAGAAAAAGGAATAATCTTCTTGCTATAGAAACTTAAAAAGATTGGATCTCAATATTGCCAACACTAGTACACGCTGTAGTTAAGAATATGGTCTCAATCCAATATTGTTATATAAAACAAAGTATATGTTGTACACAATACTTCATGGCATTTACCTTCTAAAAATATTTACTAAAACTGTACACTGCCAACTGATGCTGAACGTATTGCCAATTAAAATTCATTTTGTAGAATCTTCTGAAACCACTTTAGACTGCAAACGCAGGGGAGAATGTCAAATTCTTCTTAACAGAATCCTAACTTTTCCTAGTTCTTGGGAAGCAAATCTTTAACAGTATGCTTATAGCAACGAAGTGCTTACATTCAAGTTTAGCTTATGGCAGAAATGTAACTGAAGCTTTGGCTACAAAAATTCTAAATGTGCGAGGAAAAGAGATTTTCAAGTGAGATTCAGCACTTCGGTTTTAGAATTCATCGTAAACTCCCCAAAATCATTAAAATTCTCATTTAAAATCAGAGTAGTTCTGCAAAATCTTATTATATCTATCACAAATTTGTCGCATAAGAGATTGGCGCCTACTCTTCAACTAGATGTGTACTTGAATGAATAAACCAAGGACAGAGAAATGAACAAATTTACCCAATTTGAGATGAAGATAGTGGATTTAAGCCCCTAAATTGAATTTCAGAACATAACATGGTCTGGGATCTCTCAGAAAGTCTAGTTACCAGACCCAGAATCTCTTATCCCGCTTAAACACCGCGCTGGTATGCATGAAACTTCGCTAGACTTGCCAGTCTTGTCTAATCATCCACGCAGCTCCATCATTGTTAATGGTATTTCAGTGGGTGCACTTTCTTCTCCTGTTGTAGTGCTTGACTTGAAAGGCACAGTATGCTAATGCACGGAAATCTTTAAATTGAAAGCTTTGCCTCTGCCGATTTAGATACCTGTAAGGTTGCCTATCCTCCTCACACATTATTGACATTATGGGTCCTAAAATGCAGTGAATTTCCCACCTTCATCTTATCCCTTGAAGAGTGACATGTCCCAACTCCAGTACTAATGTAATGATCAACTTATCTGTAGTAATGATGTTGTTCGGATTTTAATCTATCTCACATGGTTTGTTCAAAATCATTCAGCACAAAACACAATTTATTGTATATACAAAGAGATCATAATTACAAGAGCCAATGTTTTCTGCCGCAAACATATGCAGAGAAACCGTAATTTGGTATAAAGTTTACCAATTCAAAATAAGAAAAATAAACATTTTTAGCAACAACAAAACAACCCAGCTCCTTCATTCATGAGATTAAAACATGAACAAATAACGTGAAAAATAGATATACATAAAAAGACTCAGGTTTTACTATTTGAGTTAGGTTGATATGTGCATTAATTACCTGAGGAAGAAGACGAGTCTAAGGATCAGCAGAAGAGAGGAATTGTTTCCTTCGTTTTCGTTCTTTCTTCTTGGAGAGAGAGAGAGAGAGAAACGGCAAAATACACGCGGGTTTTTCGGGCAATATTGAGTGAATGACAAGCAACTTTTTTTTTCTTTACCATCCAAACCAACCGTTATTCGAACTTTTTTAGAGGTTTAATAACTAGTATTACAGTTTAACCCTTTTTTCTTTCTATTTTTAGTTTCTATAAACAGAAGCTAAAATCCAGTCAATCCCCACATAGACTTCTAGAAACCAGGGATAGATTTGTTGAAATTCAATGGAAGTCTATAGCAAGGTCATTCTGATTTACTATAACTTCCTAATATAAATTCAAAAAAATTTAATAATTTTTTTTCCTTCAAAAATTTTAAATTATTGGATCAAACTACTTTGGATGATTAAGATTAAGATGCTTTTGACTGGATTCGAATTTGAGCTCCAATTGGAATCAATATTTGCGTTGCGTGATGCCTAATTCATTCTTTGAATAATACATGAATGGAAAAATTTCACAAAACATTGTTAAGATTCCACAAGACTACACTCCAGCATAAAAAACATTGATTTTTTGTTATTCAAATCTTATCCACTAAAGGTTAGGAGTGGACCTACCACATGTATGTTTTTATTTACAATTTAAGAAAATAAGAACACCATTTATGTATTCTCCAATGACTCATTTCAGCACATATTCCAAAAACAGGATATCCATACCAGTCATATTTATGGAAATCATATATGTAACAGGGTGCTAGCGAGAATCAGAGTTCAATACCTTAAAATGAACAGACTACGAAAGATACAAGCTCCAACTTCATGAGTGATAAGATGAACACAGACGAGGTACAAAATATTTACCATAGCAGACTTCAAAACGTTCTATCCTATTACTCAAGAAAAAGTAACAAGAACCAAAAGCAATTTAACTCTTTAGATCCCTTCTACTCATCGTCTTGAAGAACCACTTAAAATCATCTCAATATCGTCCCTGCAGATATGAACAACAATGAGTCAATGAATACGGCTCATAACACCTCTTACTTGGGACGACAAGAAACTGAAATTGATCATTTTCAATAAGTTGGACTGATTAAAAAGGATTTCAGGAGATACTCATAAATTCAAGAATGACTAACTCCCTAATGAGATAAGGCTGCTGAGTGGTGACTAAAGAATTATTCTCCAAATACAATATATAATAATTTCCATGCAACCTATATGCTACCCTTTAAAAAAAATGAAATGAAATAAAATTAGTGTCACACATATGGCAAAGTTTTAATTCTTTGTTGACAAGAAACAAAATTTTTTTCCATCAACCGAGTTAAACGACTGGACCAAGTATCCACATATTAAAGAACAAAAATGCCTTGAGGGCACAAAATTTATACAAACTAGCGTGTATAATCTGTATCACTATAGCAAAACCCTTAACCCCTAGTGCCAGCCACCCCAAACAAAATAACTAGGTAACGCCTTGCCAATTGAGTTGGCATACACACGAGTCATGGAATTATTCAAAAAGTCTAGAAAAAGTGTTCAAAACATTTATTTAATAAGGGAAAATGTCTTACTTGGTTTGAACCTGTTTGTCCCATAGGTGCATAGCTCCTTTGCTCTCCTTGTACATTCCCCTGCTCCATTTGTGTGTATCTTTGACCTTCTCCTTGCCCTGGGTAATTCTGTCCATAATTCGAACTTGGTCCTTGCCCGTAACTTCCACCGTGTGATGGAGGAGCATGATTCATATTATCTCCTGCAAAATTCCTCTGCCCATAACCCCTCTGGTCTCCTTGAGGATAATAATTCCCCTGCTCCCCTTGGTTGTAATTTCCTTGATATGAAGGCATTGGACCTCTTCTATCTGGCTGAAATGTCTCCCTTCCACCCGGGGCATAATCACGATTGTTCATTGGCATGGGACCTCCCCTTTGTCCTTGTCCTGGTGTGCCAATATTCTGTTGAGGTTGATAATTTTGCTGTGGTGGATAATTCTGTTGAGGTGGATAATTTTGTGGACCTCCATAGTTTCTGCCATCTCCTGGCATAGGTCCCCGTGAAATATTTTGTTGATTTTGCATTGGACCTCCTTGCTGATTGTATCTCGATCGGTCAGGGTTCCTATTTCTGTCACGGAATCTTCCCCCAGAATTATATTGAATAGGAGGTGGTCTTGGTATGATTGTTCCATTAATATATTTGTCCCCTGGTAAATACATAAAATTTATTTAAATGCTCACAACCACTTATATTAGCAAATTAATATGTCATCCCAAAATAAAACAGCAGGTTGAATTAGCTCAAGACTCAAGAAATATAAAGGATATAGAAGGAGAAAATTTTACACCTCCATATTCCTTGTTCTGTGGATCGATGTAAGAATCAGGCAACACGAAGATAACTCCAGGGAGATCTGTTTAAGTGATAATGAAAAATGTGAGCTTCCACATCATCTATAATTATGTTATATTGAACAGAAAATGCTACAAGCAGTTACCCTTAAACTTCTCTGACTCTTCTTCAGTCATTACAGCCTGAAAACCTTGATAAGTAGTTGTGCTACAAGCATACATTTTTTGTTTGGCCTCCTCCAAACTAAAAATGATTCAAAATTAGCCTAAACAATAAGAATTTCAACTAAGCACCAGGAATCAAGGTTCATCCTGATACCAAACAAAGCAAATGCATCTAGAAAGCACAAAATCACTTACAAGAATACAACCATCAACCAATTAATAAGAAATGCTAAAATATCAAAACCCCTACTATGAATCACAGAACAATAGTTACAAAGTCATTCTTATGTAAAATTCTTATAATTAAATAGAAAACATTGCAAATATTACCATATAACAAAACAAAGCAAAACAAATATACTGCAACAAAGTGACCAACAACCAGGCATTCAAGTAAATAACCAAAGCAGCTCAATCAGTCGTTTAATGCTCTAATCGAGTCCCTGCTAGCTACAAATTCTGCACGACACATTCTGATATCAAATTATCTAACACGATTTTGCTCCAAGCATAGTGTAGCTACCACAATGTGGGTACCACTTAGGGTGTGCTTAAGAGTGTTTTGGCGCTGCTTAAAAGCATATTTATATTCTGCTTGTAGCGTACGCCAGTACAAAAAGCTAACTTAAAAAATCATTTTGGTATTAAAAACAAATTGAAGTAGTTTTTGACTAAAAACATATTTATGCTATTTTCTAAAAGTGCTTTTTGGGTAGGAAAATCTTTTTCGTACTGCTTTTTGAGGAAGAACCCAAACTGATATCTAGGGAAACCCTCGATGGTTTCTTTTTAAAAATGGGTATTAAGCAATTATTGCAGAGAAAGCATTTTTGGGGCTTCAAAAACAAAAAGCACTTTTGTAATTACATTCCCAAACAGCATTAACCCAATATTCAGAACAAATTTCTCAATTTAAATTCATAGAAAATAAATAAATAAATACCTGATATTGAGTCCTTTCGCACAAGTCTCCTCGTAGGTCCTGACCATCTCTTCAGGCGTGGGCTTCGGATCCTTGGGAAAGTCCATAACGATGAGCCAGTGGTTGTAATCGCAGCCCTCGAACAGAACCGTGTCAGGTGTTATCTCATCGCCTTCCTTGTAGACGTGGTACGTTTTATTCGCCTGCAAGACCGTCGGATAGGATCTGAAAGGCCGCGATTGAACGATGGACGTCAGAAACGAGGATGCGTGTTCTTGTGATGATAAGGAGGACGAAATGGAGGGCGTGAGGACAGGAGAAGGAGAGAGTGAATGGCGGATAGCGGCGAGGGTTGGGAGGGCTCGACGGAGGCGGAGGGTGTACTGAGCCATGACTTTGATGAGTCGGTGAGCAAGCGAGCGAGCGATGACTTGACTACCCTAGGGTTTTGTAAGGGTTTTTTAGACGATGAAAGGAGATGATATGTGTGCCATTTTGGGTAGTACTTTATTCACAATTTTGTGCTACTCTAAGTGGTACCTTATTCACAATTTTGTCCTTTCTGAATCACAACGTCAAAGGTGGATTTACACTAATGCCCATAGACTCCCTTGCTTTGGAGAATCCGTTGAAAGACGAAACTACCCAACCTGCGCTTGATTATTTCTCTAGTACTAGATTTTATTTTTATAAATATATATTAAAATTACGAATTATTAGTTTACTCCAATTTCTCGAATCATTAATTTTTTAATATAATAGAGTAAATGAATAATATCTGATTTTTTGTGATGGATGAATTCGAAAATCTTAAGGGTAATTTATGATGATTGTCAGTTAAAATATGAGCAATACTATTGTATCATAACTTTATATCTCAACCGTGATATAACTTATGGGAGAAATAATATGAGTACATCGGTGATATCATGTCAGTTAAAATATAAACTTTATGTAAATAATATTACTCTTAAAATATTTCAAACTATATATATATAAAAGAGACCAATTTGGGTCTTATCACCTCCTTGTTGAGATGTTTTAAATAATTTTCTTATATTAATTTTTAGTCCTTCAACCCATCTACTAAAATATTAAGAGGGTTAAGATTATCAAATATGATTTTTTTAATTTTATTTAAATCTCAATTATAGGATAAAATGAAATAAAAAATTAAAAATTTGCATTAAAATATCTCTAACCCATTTATCTCATATAAGTTAAATAAAATAATAATTGATATGATAAGATAGACATGCATGTGTTGCCGTTATTAAGTAGATATAGAGCATGTGAAGATAGTTTTTTTATTTCATGGTTGTTGATTGTTAGAATTATTTTTTTGGTTGTTTGGTTTGTTGAAGTAATTCTTTCTAATGACAAATTAAAACAAAAAAAAAAGTTTCTAAAAATTAAAAAAATAAGAATTTTAAATGAAATGGAGATATATGGAACATTTTAATTTTTTTATTAAGAAAAAGCCTAAAATTTGAAATTCTCTTGATAATTTTTTTTTAATAAAAGGTCAAATACAAAAATAAAAAAACTATTATGAGCTTAAATATTCTCAAACTTCAATTATTTTTTCGTTTAAATGTCAAACGGTTGAATAATGTATAAATTACGAAATTACTTTCCTAAAGTTCAATAGTTTTAGAGAGTTGTTAATTGGTATTAGAAAAACGTCAATAAAAATATTTGAATTATCAAATTATAGTCTCTCGAAGATTGTCCAACAATCTATATTATATGGGTTATACTATCTTACAACTGATATAACAATATATCAATTATGAAATTTATATATAAAAATTATAAACAACTATAAAAAAACTTACGAACTTTATATAAAAATTATA
Source organism: Bursera palmeri (assembly GCA_026225775.1). Taxonomy (NCBI): domain Eukaryota; kingdom Viridiplantae; phylum Streptophyta; class Magnoliopsida; order Sapindales; family Burseraceae; genus Bursera; species Bursera palmeri. Next base: position 15,048 of record JANKKB010000332.1, read on the forward strand.
TAAATTATTATTTACAAGGTTTTTTTTAGTAGTTGTAAGGTAATATGAGACGTAACAATATATTATATAAATTATATAATGTATTTCCTAATTTTTCACTGGCAATGTCATACAAACTTTAACTTGAGCTTTTACATCTAATATGTATAAATTATACTCACCAATTGCATGAATGGCAAGATGTGTGGTAGGAAGCATGAGGAATCCATACCAATCAAATTTATCGCATTTAATCAATATAAAGTAATAATAACAAAGATGAAAACTTTGGTTTTCTTTATGTAAAAAATAAAAAAATCACCAGAAAAAGTTTTGGATCATTTTTTTTTTATCGTTTGTATAAAATTGGAAGAAATATTATTTGATTATGAATAAAAGAAAGTTTAAAGTTTTCAAGTACCTAAATCTTCTATTTATGAAAATGTTATGATAGTTAAATTATGAAACAAGATCAATATTATATGATATTGATATGCATTGTTAGAATTTGTAATCCTCATATGTGTTGACATCTTTTATGTATGTTTTAAATGCCAAAGAAACCAATTTACCTTCGTCTATATTTATCTAAGGAGATTACTTATTGAATGATCAGAGAGAGTGTCTAGATTGTAAATTCATTGAAGTTTGTAAACTATTAAATTACTTAGTGAATTCAAGTTCTTGGTTGGTCGTGGATGTAGACATGGGAGCCGAACCACGATAAATCCTTCGAATTGATTCATGCTTTTTTATTTTATTGTTGCTTTGATTAGTTATCATCACCACACAAGTCCTAACAATCAAGAATATTTTATTTTTAAAATTTCATAATTAGTTTAATTTCATCAAAGATTTATTTATTATTTTGATTGGTAGATATATAATCCACTTAGTTATTGGTTTCTTATTATATCAATGTAGATTATATTATTTAATTCTATGAGAAATTTAATTTTAAACAATTATATTATTTTATATATGAAGGTCATACCTTTTTTCTTTTACAAAAAAATTCACAAGATCTATTTAAATTTTAATAGCTTGAAAATTATGTTATATTTTTTCTTCAAATTATAGAAATATGTCTCTTTAAATTTATTAGAAAAATTATTTTTTATTTTTTTACTAAAATTTCTTATTTCAATTTTAACCTTTAATATAATTAAGTTTTAATTATTGATTTTTTTATATTATTTATAAATTATTTTTGATTTATGATATGATGATATTAAGTTTTAATAAAAATATTATATTTAATAAATATCATGAATATAAAAGGCATTTAAGTTTTGAAGGGTCTTTGCTAGTCTTATATTCAGGTGGGATGTTGGTAGACAAAAAATTTTGGGGCATTGAGGTAAATATCTTGTTTTAAAAGTGGTTACATTTTCAGCTTTTCTCGGTTTTCCTTGACCCATCCATATTTTTCAATTTTTTTCTTTAAATAATTAGATTAAATATAGATAGATGAATGGTGGATAGTTGCTATCTAAAATTAAGTCACAATAGCTTGATCCAATTTATATATATATATAAATTATAGTTTTATATTTTTTCTAAACAATTTAAAAGTAATAATTTATTTTGACATTTTAAAATATTGAACGAATATTATATATATATATATATATATATATATATATATATATTAATAATAAATCTCAAAAAACAAGTGACATGTTTTTTAAGAACAAAAAAAAAAAAAAATCATAAAAGAGAATTGTTAACTTGGAAGAACCTGAAAACTTCTAAATTAACTATTCCAATCTTATTTATTTCCTACATTCTAATAAATTTTTATAAAGTTATATATTTCTAACATTATATTATATTTTTATAATTTCTTAACATAATATTTTTATTTCTTATAATGTTGAAATAAAATAAAATAGATATTATACTTTTATATTTTTCTAAGAAATGTAAAATTAATAACATTTAAAAATATTGAATAGATATATATTTTTTAATATTATATGATAAAATTTTAGGGAACAAGTGACTTTTTTTTTTAAATACTTAATAAATGCTTTAAAAAAATAATATTTATGAAAAAGTATGAATCAAATATCATTGGAATAGCTAGTTTAGAAGTTTTAACGTTATTCCAAGTTAACAATTCTTTTCGTTGAAATGATTTTTCACTAAAAGTTTTTTTTTGTTCTAAAAAAAGTCATGTTTTTCGAGATTTATTATATAATATTAAAATATATTTATTCAATATTTTAAAATGTTAACATAAATTATTATTTTTAAATTATTTAGAAAAATATAAAAATGTAATATATATGTATATGTTAAATTTTTTGTAACAGGAGGTTTTGTAATAATTAATGAAACTTGTTTTATTATTATTTTTTAAATTTTTCAATAAGACAAATAAGGGTAAAAAAGTCTTAAAAATAATATAGGGGTGCCTATATATTCATATTAAGAGTAATATGAATACATAGGTATTTTTTTTTCATGTATTTATTTTATTACTCACATGATGTCATATGAATTGCAGTACAAAGTTGAAATATAAAATTTGTATACATAGCATTACTTTTAAAATATTTCAAATTTGCTTGTTTGGATCTTATTACCTCCCCTATTACTTTATATATTTATAAGGGCTGAGATGTTTAAAAAAAAAAATTCAAATAAATTTTTATATTAATTTTTAGTCATTCAACCCATCTACTAAAATATTAAGAATATTGAGATTATCAAATATGATTTTTTTTTTAAATGTTAAATCTCAATTATAGGATAGAATGAAATAAAAAATTAAAATTTACATTAAAATATCTCTAACCCATTTATCTCATATAAAATCTTGCGTGAAACTTACAAAGAAAGATAAAAAGAAGGAAAGAAAGGCAAGAACGAAAACCATAGAATCAGATCAGGTGGTGCCATTAGGGTTTCGGTTTCACCCAACGGAAGAAGAACTTGTGAAATATTTTCTTGAAAGGAGAATTAGGGGAGAGCTATCGACATGTAAGGAAATTAGTGCAGTCTCCACGCATTTCACAATCTTGATTTTTTTATCATTTTTTTTATCGTTCGTATAAAATTATAAGGTATTTCACTGTATTTAATTGGGAAATAAAATTATAGACAATTTGGAGATTCATTGTTAGGTGAAATATTATTTGATTATGAATAAAAGAAAGTTTAGAGTTTTCTAGTAACTAAATCTTCTATTTATGAAAATGTTATGATAGTTAAATTATGAAACAAGATCAATATTATATGATATTGATATGCATTGTTAGAATTTGTAATCCTCATATGTGTTGACATCTTTTATGTATGTTTTAAATGCCAAAGAAACCAATTTATCTTGTTTTATATTTATCTAAGGAGATTACTTATTGAATGATAAGAGAGAGTGTCTAGATTGTAAGTTCATTTAAGTTTGTAAACTATTAAATTACTTAGTTAATTCAAGTTCTTGGTTGGTTGTAGATGTAGGCATGGGAGCCGAACCACGTTAAACCCTTCATATTGATTCTTTCTTTTTTATTTTATTGTTGATTTGATTAGTTATCATCACCAAACAATTCCTAACAATCAAGAATACTTTCTTTTTAAAATTTCATAATTAGTTTAATTTCATCAAANTATGCATTGTTAGAATTTGTAATCCTCATATGTGTTGACATCTTTTATGTATGTTTTAAATGCCAAAGAAACCAATTTATCTTGTTTTATATTTATCTAAGGAGATTACTTATTGAATGATAAGAGAGAGTGTCTAGATTGTAAGTTCATTTAAGTTTGTAAACTATTAAATTACTTAGTTAATTCAAGTTCTTGGTTGGTTGTAGATGTAGGCATGGGAGCCGAACCACGTTAAACCCTTCATATTGATTCTTTCTTTTTTATTTTATTGTTGATTTGATTAGTTATCATCACCAAACAATTCCTAACAATCAAGAATACTTTCTTTTTAAAATTTCATAATTAGTTTAATTTCATCAAAKATTTATTTATTATTTTGATTGGTAGATATATAATCCACTTAGTTATTGGTTTCTTATTATATAAATATAGATTATATTATTTAAATACTTAATAAATGCTTTAAAAAAATAATATTTATAAAAAAAGTATGAATCAAATATTATTGGAATAGCTAGTTTAGAAGTTTTAAGGTTATTCCAAGTTAACAATTCTTTTCATTGAAATGATTTTTCACTAAAAGTTTTTTTTTTTTGTTCTAAAAAAAGGTCATTTGTTTTTCGAGATTTATTATTTAATATTAAAATATATATAAAACATGTTCGTTCAATATTTTAAAATGTTCATAAATTATTATTTTTAAATTGTTTAGAAAAATATAAAAATATAATATATATATATACGTATATGTTAAAAATTTTTGTAACAGGAGGTTTTGTGATAATTAATGAAACTTGTCTTAGACCCTTTATTATTTTTTAAATTTTTGAATAAGACAAATAAGGGTAAAAAGGTCTTAAAAATAATATAGTGGTGCCTATATATTTTACTCAAACTTTAGGGGTATTAAGTTACTTTTTAAATATTGATGAGATTTTATTACTTTACCCAAATGTTGGGGGTCTCTATGTATTTATCCTTGCATACAAATGTACCTCACCACCACGGGTCCGTCAGTGGTGCCATAATGCCACTACAAACCACCACCGTTAGTGTAAGTCAAACAAAGCCTTGGCATACCTCTTCCACCATAATCCTTACTACATGTTGATGCCAAAACCATCACCAACACCACAATATTTTGCATGGCGACCCAGACCAGGAAGAATTCTGTCGATGGCAAATTAACGGTTTCATCAATAAAGGGTGATTTGTGATGCATTTCTAGAATATTAGGAATGTGTTGGACAAAGGGTGATTTCTTGTGATGGATGTATTCGAAAATCTTAAGGGTAATTTGTGATGATTGTCCATTACAAAATAAGTAATACTATATATACAAAGTTTGTATTCCAACCGTGATATAGCATTATATGAGTGATAATATGAATACATCATTATTATTTTTTTCATGTATTCATTTTATTACTCACATGATATCATATCAATTACGGTACAAAGTTCAGATATAAAATTTGTATACATAGCATTCTTAAAATATTTCAAATTTGCTTGTTTGGGTCTTATTACCTCCCCTATTACTTTCTATATTTGTAAGGGCTGAGATGTTTTAAAACAAATTTTTCAAATAAATTTTTATATTAATTTTTAGTCATTCAACCCATCTACTAAAATATTAAGAATATTGAGA
>JANKKB010000335.1:0-28971 GCA_026225775.1 Bursera palmeri
GGGGGTTATTGTCATTTCCCCCTAATTTAAAGTAATCTAATTTTAGGAACCAAACAGCAACGATAATAGTGCACATGAACATGAACGTAATCATGAAACATGTTTGACTCTTATTTGTCCAAATTTTTTACATTTTCTAAATTTCCAAATAAAGTATTTTTATTTTCCCTCCTTGAATCCTCTTCACATATTAAAAAAAAAAAAAAAAGAAAAAAAAAAAGAGTAAACCAAGGCAAAGCTCCACTTGTTTCTCTCTGCAAATCCGCCACTCCCTCTCTCTCTCTCTCTCTCTCTATGATCTGCTGCATTCTCTTCTCTTTCTCTTTCAATGGACAACGCTCGTCTCTCCGAAGATCTCTCAGGTTCAACTCACCCTCTCGACTCAGACAATGACCAGCGTGTCTACTTGGTTCCTTACCGGTCTTTCTCTCTCTCACTCTCTCAAATTAATTTCCATTTCTATTCTATTCAATTCGGTTTCCAAAAGCGTTAATGAATCTATAAACAAACTAAATCAACCAAAACTCGAACTGGGTCGTTCTCATTTTTTTTCCTCTATTTTCTTTCACATTTATTTTATGATTTTTGAATGAGTGAAGAGAAATGTGTGATTTGGGATTGAGATTTGAAATGGGTTTTTTTCAGGTGGTGGAAGGACGCGCGGGAATCGACATCGAGTGATCCAGATGGGAAGCGAGGGGTTTTATACACAGCAACGCCAGGGACATCGTATGGGGGTCCAATGAAGCTCATCAACAACATATTCAGCTCTGACCTTGCTTTCAATCTTAAGAGAGAAGAAGATCCTTTGAAAAATCGAGAAAATGATGAAGTGGGTGTCTCGGGTCGGGACTATGCCTTGGTCCCTGGAGAAATGTGGTTGCAGGCACTTAAATGGTGAGTGAGTGATTGAGTGACTCTTTTTTCATCATGTTAATGGCATTGGGCTTTTCTTGAATTTTAATGGATTGTCAATATATTTGTATTTTATTTATTATTTATTATTTGGCAAAGATCCCGATCCATGATATGAATATAAGAATATGTGTCCAATTTGTTTGTGTTATGTGCCACTTGTGTTTATGATTCCACTGATATTTACTGGTTTGATTTGTGTATTTTGATGGCATTTTATGCTACGAGTGACACCCAGTTGTTATGGTATAGATGCTGCTAATGTTTAATAATTTATGTAGATGGTTGTTAAGTTTCTGTCATGCTAGATACTCTTTGCTCTGGGTAATGCAGAGACATGATGCTGGGATTTTCTGGTTTTTATGCCCTCTAATTCATGCTAAAATATCAATTAAATAAGCTATGATTCTCTGAGTGAAAGGCCATCTGATTAAAAAATGAGTTGCCAACTTGGTGTGTGAGAGTTTGCATCCATTGGAACTCACAATCTTGTATGATTTTGGCTCTACCAAGACTATCCGATGCCATTTTAAAGGGCTTTTATTGTCATTAATGAGGTTTCTTTAAGAGTTACTAGATGGAAGCTTACATCTTCAAACATTTAGCAAAGTCTGTTAAATCTTTTGAACGTGAGATGGATTGATATTGTCAAAGTTTGTGACAAAGATACAATGACCTCACTTCCGAAATCTCTAACTGGCACTCCGACTGTCTGCTACCATCAATGCACTACTTAATTTGTTTGTTCAATCTTTCTAAATGGTCCATGCTGTTGTGTAATTAACAAAGTGTATTTCATTGCTATGCGAACCCTGAAAGTCTTTAACCAGTCAGTGGCACTAGACATTTTAATTTAAGCCATTAAAAGAATACTATGTTGTTTATTTATTTATTTACTATTTTATACCTTTTTGGGGAGGGTATCTTTATTTATTTATTTCTTTTAATAATATATGAAATCAAATTTAAGTTGCTAAAATGAATATTTTCTTGTTGAATAATAATTATTGTAGAATGAAAGTTAAAGTTCATTTAATTTGTTATATAGAATTTTGATTGTAATTTGTGTGATGATAATGGTTGGAGCAATTTGTAAATTCTCAAATTAATTTTCTCATTTGCTCCCAAAAACACTAAAGGAAGTTATTTATTATGTTTGTTGGTATTATTCTGCCATTTTTTAGGCATAGCGATGCTAAAGTTTCATCAAAGAATGGGAAAAGCTTTTTGGCTGCAGAAGATGATATGGCAGATGTCTATCCATTGCAACTAAGGCTTTCTGTTCTGCGGGATACAAACTCCTTGGGGGTGAAAGTTAGCAAAAAGGTTAGTTTAAATATCTAAGTCATTATCTCCTTTTTTTTTTTTTTTAAAAGGAAGAAAACTATATCAGCTATGGATTTTTTTGCATTTGACTAAAGCAATGTGAAAGTGTATTTGTTCTCATATTGGCAATCTGGATCCTTTGGCTTCTTTTGTTGCTTTCAAGTTGTGGTCCTCCATACTTTGATGGAGGTTCATATGAATTTGCTCAAAAAAGGGAATTAAGGATTTCAATTATAAAATCAATAGTTGTACTATCAGATCATTCTATTTCGTGATTGGAAAGTATTGAATCGTGTATTCCTGTAAAGCTGACAAATTATGAAAAATATTTAAGATATTAAAAAGAAAAACAACAAAAACCTAAGTTAATTGAGTGATATAGATAAACAAACATTTATAGGTTTGAAAATAATTTCAATGAGAATTAGGGAATAGGCATCAGGAATTCACCTTTAACAAAGATTTAATACCTATTCTTTACCCTATATTATATAAATCAATTGAGGAGCACCTAATGGGTGATCTCAATCAGAAGATAAATTAGTAATGACTATGAAAAATATCTTTAAAGGATTTATCTAATAATTGATTTTCAAAACGTGCAAAAATAGTAATTTGATGCAATAAATTCCCAGCTTGTATTGTACCCTCAGTTGAAAATGGATATAGAAATGTTATTTAGCCTAAAACTGGTTTAAAGCATCTGAAATAATGCATAGGAAGAGATTATACATTGATAAACATAGAAGTATTAGAAAAAAGATGGTAAAAATCCATTAAAGTTCCAATGCAAGCCCTAGCTGGGAGTTTACAAGCAACATGCATGACAACTATTCAACTCATACTTATTCACATTGGAACGCCATCTTATTTATAAAACATGCATTTCATAATTATGAAAAAGAAAAAAAAAAAAAAAAACCACTCGCTTATCAATAAATTGAAAAATAAGACCAACGAAGTCCAAGATGCATATTAAGACCGTTATGTAATGCAATTTTGAGCAATTATCAGTGCTTCTGGACCAACACCACCAGCCCAATTATGAAAACAAACCTAAATAATATGATACTGTGTATATATGGTAAGATCAACAATCTCTCTCATATTGTTTACCCAAATCACGTGACAACGTTTAGACCATTATAATAACACACTTTCAATAGCTTAGATTATATGTTATATGTCATAATTGATGTATGTTAATGGATGTAACTTGCAATCCTAGCCACTTAAAGTGCATCAATTCAATGGTTCACAAATCAGGATGTAATTTGTGTATAACAAAAGGCTCTTCATTCTAAACCTGAGCTATTTCCTAAAAGTTGTGCATTCTAGCCAATTAATGGCCTAGTTTAGATTTTACTTAGGAGGTTGTAGTTTTGATATATTTGCATTTCGGATATTGGTGTTGGAGATATCTTTGTATCTTTTCCATTCTAATGCTTTGAGTGGCTTTGATTTCCCAGCTAAGCAGAAATTAAAAAATAAAATAAAAAGAAAAGGGTACACCTTTTACTAATTATAAGTGCATCTTATTGTAATATGTAGTATGGGATCAGCTATTCCATCAAATCACATTCTCTTGCTTCTAATTAATATACACTGCATATATTTTTCTTGCACCATTCATTGCCCTCAATTATCTCTATGATGGGTTAACTTTAAAGTATGGATGATGTCATAGAAGATTGGATATTGTAATAGCCTTATAAATGCTATTGCCATGTTATAGTTTTCCATTTTTCTCTTTCTTATTCAGGTGGTATATGCATTATCAAATTTTCATTTGATGTAATCTCTGGTGCTTTTATGCTTCTGCTGATTTAGCAAGCTTTTTTGTTAAGTAACATTTTTGGTTTTCATTTCTCAACTTGATGTTCTTTTCTTATAGGATAATGCAGCTGAGCTCTTCAGAAGAGCCTGCAAGATCTTCAGTATTGAGTCTGATCTGGTAATATATTTTTTTTTTCCTTTTTTTGGCTATATTTGCTTTTTCTATCATTGATGAGTTTTTGTTTTGAAATGGATGGCTTTCTAACTTAAAATGCTGTTACACAGTTACGCATTTGGGACTTTTCTGGACAGACGATCCTGTTTTTTATGAATGACAAAAATAAGTTCCCAAAAGATTGTCAGCGGCAGTCTGATCAGGAAGTATGTTGTAGATATCTTTGACAAGCTGTTGGTTTATCATTTAATTCATGATTATATTTTGTTATTTACATCTCTTATCAAGACCTCAGGCTCAAGTGTGAAATGCATCTTTATACTGATAAGTTGAGCTGCAAGGCTCAGCCTTACACATGATGGCAAAATGATGGTGTATGTAAAACATTTCATTATAGGAATTTAGGTTTCTTTTATAGCTTCTGATTATTATTTCAATTATTTCCTTATCCATATTACTTTACACCAATAAGTTGACATTTGACCAGTTTAGAATTTGATGAATATGGGAAAGGTCCTCAGATTTCTGGGTATTTAAAAAATAATAAAGAAAAACAGTTCAAGATATCATCTTTACATTTTGGAGATGCAATCTTATGGTATTATGTCTGAGTTGGTTGTGACATTGCCGAGTTGGGATGAAGTCCATTACATTTAAGGCAAGGAGGAATATATGGAATTCATGCTTTAAGTGGAAGGGGTTTACTGGAACTTCACCACCATCTTAATAAAATAAATGTGATGGAAAGCACAGTCAATTGCTTTAAGTTTTATTAGAGTTTCTAGGAACAAAAATAGTAAGTAAATATCCATACCTTCTCTATATTTAATATCTACTTCCGGGAAAACTTAATACGTCTTTTGTTTGCACTGATATACCAATGGAATCTTATTGCATTGATATTGGATTTTATTCACGCAGTTGGCAGTAACCATTCACCTGGTTCAGTGCTGGAGTTGGACCAGAGATGAAATGTTTTTGCCATTCCTCAGTGTGACTCAATACTAAGAGTAACTTTAAATTGGCTGTATGTGAGTCATTAATTGACTGCTGACTGCACTTTTTCTTAGGATTGTGGTGGTTGGAAAGAACTGATAACTAATAAAGGAAGTTAAAATGCTGACTCACTTGACCAGAATCACTTGTTTTGATCATGTTCCAACTTGCAGAAATAGAGTACGGAAAGCTTCTAAATTGTGGACCCTATTATTGTACCACAGACCTGTGCCCTTCCTAACCTTGACTTGTAAATTGAGTCCAATAACTAAAGTTTCCAAATATTTATGGAGTCTAAAGTTCAAATCATAGTAGGCTTTAGTTATTTCTGGACTTGTTTTTGGTTGTCATCTTGTCAAACAGAAGTCACTTATGAAGTTTTTAGAATGTTCCCCAATAACCAACCTTCTTTGTCTGCTTTGAGGTGAATTTGAAAGTGGTTGAGTCATAAAAGTTGACATTAAATTCCTCTCCGTTTCAGATAGGAAGTCTCTGGGAATGACATCTAAAGTTTAGAGTACGAGGTCAATGCTAGCTTTTTGGGTAATATTATATGGGCTTAAGGGGACATTTATTTACTTAAAATGAGCTGTTTTATGAATTATTAACTGTCATTTTATGGAATTCACATGTCAGTTTGATGCTTTGGCACTAATGCTTTACTTGCTTTTGGTTCTCTTCAGATTCTCCTGGAGTTGCAAATTTATGGGTTGTCAGATTCCATAAAATGCAGAGAAGGGAAGAAAGATGAAATGTTAGGACAGCATTCTAATGGGATAAGCTCCTCTTTTGGTTCTTCACATATGATGAATGGAAGCACTAGCAATGTGAATGGCAATTTGGGTCGTAATATTTCTGTAGCTTTCTCTGAAAAATCTAGTGAAGCTGGTTCTTTGGGATTGACAGGATTGCAAAATCTTGGAAACACTTGTTTTATGAACAGCGCCCTTCAGTGCTTAGCACACACACCAAAGCTTGTTGATTACTTTCTTGGAGATTATAGTAGAGAAATAAATCATGACAATCCTTTAGGCATGGATGTAAGTTTAATTTATTCTAATTTCTCTTCTGTTCCTGCCTGAATGATAATAACTGCAACTCAGTATATATATTATTGTGGGAAGCTTTTCCTCTTGCTTAAGATCCGTACTCTTTTTTTTTTTCCTTTTGGTGTCCTTTAACAAATATGAATTTCTTTTTCACCAGGGTGAAATTGCTTTAGCGTTTGGGGATTTGTTAAGAAAATTATGGGCTCCTGGAGCATCTCCAGTGGCACCAAGAACTTTCAAGTCAAAGCTTGCTCGTTTTGCTCTTCAATTTAGTGGATATAACCAGCATGATTCTCAAGTCAGTGAAGTTCCCCTATTAGAAATTAAATTTTGGCTTTACTTCTGCACTACTCCCTCCCTGAAGGGTTACAAATATCTTAGTTTTATTTTCTGAATTTGATGAATCTTTGGTTGTAGGAACTCCTTGCATTTTTGTTGGATGGACTTCACGAAGATCTTAATCGTGTAAAATGCAAGCCTTATGTAGAAGCCAAGGATGAAGATGGTCGATCTGATGAAGAAGTTGCTGATGAATATTGGCGGAATCATTTGGCTCGCAATGACTCTATCATTGTTGACGTATGCCAAGTAAGGATATCTTTGAGGTTTCGATTTGATGAATTTGGTGATGAACCAATAGGTGCTTAACTGACTTATATTTCTTGAAGTCATATAAGTTATGGCTATTGAAAATGGAATTTATATTAAATCAAGGAGACTGGGAAACTAACGGCTACACACCAATGGATGGATCCAAAAGAGAAGTTTGGATCAAGGCCAAAACATGAAGATCTGATCTGTGATTGTTCTCCTGTAATTTTGGAGCCGGACATAGAAAATGGGTTAAATTCCATGAGCAAGGGGACTTAAAGTGTAAGCCTTAGTTGAAAAAGAGAAGAGAGCCCAAATCAAATTTTATTATTTTTATTTTTTTACTTTCTTATTAATAATTTTGCTTTAAACTCCGAAATGAAGCACATAACTTCACTACTAAACTTGGTACCGAACAAGATATATAAAGACAATTTAACTTTCCCCAAGCACATAGCTCGGATCCATAATTCATTGACTCTTGAATACTTAATTACTTAGATTTCTACTGAGTAAAGTAGGCCTAGCCGATGAACCAAACTCCGTTACATTAAAATTCATTGAACCAGCTGAAATCTATTATTAACAAGTTTTTCTAAAACACCCCTATTACTGGAGTGGGTAGGCTTTTTTATTGATATTTGACTGAAATATGGATATTAACATGGTTATTGGACCCGTTTGTATTTGTCTACTAATTAATTAAAATATTGGACAAGATCTAGATTTGAAATCTATAATTTGAATTGCTAGAGTATCATATTGCAATGGATTTTGCAAATTTTTGTTGGCAAAGTTATTGTACCTTGACCAAGTTTCATTCTAATTTGAATTGAATTTGTTAACTGTCTTAGGCTAAAGTTGCTTTCATGTTAGCATCATTAGACTTAGCAAATGCATCTGCTTAATTTTGATCTCAGGGCCAATATAAATCAACATTAGTTTGTCCTGTTTGCAAGAAGGTTTCTATTACCTTTGATCCATTCATGTATCTGTCACTGCCTCTGCCAACAACAACAATGCGGACAATGACATTAACAGTTGTGAGTACTGATGGAACTGCTCAGCCCTCTCCATATACCATTACTGTTCCCAAATATGGAAAGTTCGAAGACTTTATCCAGGCTCTACGCATTGCATGTTCTTTAGGGGTTGATGAGACTTTACTAGTTGCTGAGGTATATTTCATTAATTATGATATCTCAATCTATTAGATAAGATCGTGGTGCATATGTTGAGAATGTTTTGAGTATTTAATTTTGATCTCTAAAGGTATAGAGTTTATTGTACAGATTTACAACAACCGCATTATACGTTATCTAGAAGAGCCTTCTGATTCTTTATCCTTAATCAGAGATGATGACCAACTGGTTGCTTATAAATTAAGGAAAGATGCTGACAAGGATCGATTGGTTGTTTTTATGCACCATCAGATGGATGAGTAAGTTTATTTAGATCTTATTTTATACATATTCAGTATGCAGGTTTCCCTCTTAAAAATTTGACAATATGTGTGGTTGTATAGAATTTGGAAGTTAATGAAACTAGCATGCCACAGATCATACCATCACCGTTTCCGATCAAGTGAATACATATAAGTCTATGGAAATTAAATTGCCTTTGCACAACAACTTTGTATAATTTCTTCTTTTTTGACACTTTGGCAATATCTTGAAATTCTTGAGTGGTTATATAGAATTTGGAAGTTGTTGGTTGACGCGCTTCTTCACTTTTAGACTAACATATTATATATTGTATGATCTGTGGCATGCTAGTTTCATTGGTATACTGTAGCCCTTTGGATAGCTCCTTAATGTTTGGTTGTGAGGTACATTCAATTTCTAGCGTGTTCTTTGATTCTCAACTTATTATTTTACATGCATCTTCCTTGTTTTGATCTCTCCCCTTCTTTCCTTTTAATGTCTAAGATGTACCATTTGCCGCCCATTCACCCAGAATCATACACAGAGAGTTTGTTTGAATTACATTATGCATAGATTTTTTTTTTTTTTTTTTTTTTTTTTTTTTTGTTTTNTTTTTTTGAATTACATTATGCATAGATTTTTTTTTTTTTTTTTTTTTTTTTTTTGTTGTTGTAATACTAATATCCTCCTGTCTTATTAATTTTTTGCTGTCAGGCAGTGCATCACTGAGAAAATGATTTCGGGTTCAAAGATTTTAGGAATACCTCTTGTAGCTAAGGTTTGCAATCCAGTTAATGGATTTGAAATCCACAACCTGTATCTGAAATTGCTGAATTCATTCCATAAACCTGCTGGAGATGGCAATGATAATGATACCTCTGGAAGCACTGCAAATGAAGAAGTTAGACAGATGGAGGATACAATAACCTCGGTTACATGTGAAGGCACAAGGTCATCCGGTTTGAAAGGGTCTGACTCAACCTCAGATGCAGAACTGCAGTTTTACTTAACAGATGAGAAGGGAATAGCCCAGCATACAAAGATCGTAATGAATGAGCCAGTAGAAATTAAAGGAGTTTCTGGGTCATTGCATGTGCTTGTATGTTGGCCGGGTAAACTGATTGAACGATATGACACGAGACTTCTTAACTCTTTGCCTGAGATTTTCAAGTCCGGTTTTCTTGCTAAGAGACCTCAGGAGTCTGTTTCTCTATACAAGTGTCTTGAAGCTTTCCTGAAGGAGGAGCCACTTGGACCAGAAGACATGTGGTAAGTCTACAATGATTACTATTTAACTCTAGCTTCAAAAAATATATATTTTTTTTAATAAGAAACTATGAATTGTCCTCATTTGTATAGCTTTTCATCTAGCTTGAAAAACATTTGACTCTGTTATATAGCTCCTAAGTTTGACATGGAACATATAGGAGTTAAGACAGTTCGATCATAAGTGATAATTCTGGTTTTTTGATAATTTCTATTTCTGCTATTGTCTTGGTATCTGCTTTGCATTTTAATACAGAGGTAGGCATTAAGCTTTGTTCTGCCCAAAGTTCTGAATTTGTTGTTTATTTATTTGCTTACTGATTTCAGTGCTGATGACCTCACATATGAGAATCAAAACATCAAGTAAACAATATCTTAGTTTTCCTTGTCAAGAGCTTTCTTTTTTTATAAGAATGAAGATTTACGTTTTCTACGACATTAAAGGCTACTTTTTAATTGTTTCTCTTTCTCTAGAATTCTTTTCTATTAGCCTTTTCTGGTTGCTTGGAGTTTCCTAGATTTTGTTTTATTAACTTGGACTTAATTTTCTAGCTTCCTAACGTTTAAATGCTTTCACTTCTATTTTGCAACTTCCATTTGTGGTTAGAAAACAAGATTATTGATTCTTTTCTTTTAGAATCTATTGGAAACACTAACTTTATATATATATATCTAATTTCTTTCTCAAGGTTTGCCCCTGAATATATCTCAGTATCCTTAAATAAGATATATTTGCTACTGGTTAATGCTTACCGTATACTTAACTTTATTATATCTACCTTAACTGGTAATTTTATTTGTTTATTTAAAGTGTGTGGGATTAACATGCAAATTAATTAATAATTCTTGTAGTATAAAATATGTTATTTTCTGCTCATGGTGTACCTATACTTTTGTATGCCATATAGCTTCTCTTTCATACCCTTCATGAAGTTTGGCCTGTTTTATGGTGTCTTACTGTCTGAATTTTTGTGTTATTTTTAGGTACTGTCCTGGCTGCAAGGAGCACCGTCAAGCCAGTAAAAAGTTGGATCTTTGGAGACTGCCAGAGATTCTGGTTATTCATTTGAAGAGGTTCTCATACAGCCGGTTCTTGAAGAACAAGTTAGAGACATATGTTGACTTCCCTGTTGATGATCTTGATTTGTCGACATACATTTCATACAAGAATGGCATGTTATCTAATCGTTACGTGCTTTATGCTGTTAGTAATCACTATGGAACCATGGGGGGTGGTCATTATACTGCCTTTGTTCATGTAAGTGGTGTATCTTTTTGCTGTATTTCTCTCTTTCAGGAAACTTTCTCTTTTGAATTAAATGTGAACTTGTTGATGACTTTTTCATTTTTAACTTTTAAACATATTTTTCATACTTGTCAGTTTTGAATAAGTGGATAAGAAGTTAAGTGTGTTAGCTCTACTGATTAAGTGGTATTTTGCATTGATGGGTCCATGGATCATGTGCCAAAGAAGGATTTGGGGTGCTAGATAGGTTTCAATTTTCCACTGTCAAACTCCGATCAGTCATATAAGATAGTGCTTGCCTACAGTAAACTAGACGAGTAGACTTATATAGTTTCTCATAATGTGATGCTAGCTAGCTTGTGTCACTCATTGATTTTAGTGGCATCGTTGGAACTTATTACTATAAATCATATAATGAAACTGTTGTTATAAATTGTTCCTTAATGATCAGCTTACCTGGTTTAAATATTGGCTGTGTATTTCACACCGTTTGCATACAATAATAGGCAATTAGAGGACTATAACCATGCACTCTGTTACTTGGTATGATAGTCGTTGAGAAAAATTTGTCGACATTTTTACTTTAGTTATAGTTAATTTTGTCTCTTCCGCTGATCGGTTTTTAGAGATTTTAAAACTCCTTCAATTGTAGAAGAGCCTCTTGTGAGATAACAGCTAGTAGTGGAGGTTGAAAAGCTCACTGGCTATTACTTCATTCAAGCTCAGTACATACAAATATGTACACACTTGCATCCACAATTGTGAAATTCATGCACACATCACGTAGACACTCACACAAGCGCACATATATTACTTGAGATGAATTATTAGGGGTCTTCCCTTTCATGATTTGTTAACCGATCATGTGTAAAATTGTGCTATGGTGGCTCACTTTGATGTTTTAATTGTGATTCTTTTTCCAATGTAGCATGGGGGTGATCGATGGTACGACTTTGATGATAGCCATGTTTTTCCTATCAGCCAGGACAAGATAAAGACTTCGGCTGCTTATGTTCTTTTCTACAGAAGAATTATAGAAGTATAGCATCAGAATAGAGTTGTTAAATTTGAAAGCATATTTGAACCTAGAACCGGCAGTGAGAATCGATGGTACGACTTTGATGATAGCCATGTTTTTCCTATCAGCCAGGACAAGATAAAGACGTCGGCTGC
This sequence comes from Bursera palmeri, assembly GCA_026225775.1. Lineage (NCBI taxonomy): Eukaryota > Viridiplantae > Streptophyta > Magnoliopsida > Sapindales > Burseraceae > Bursera > Bursera palmeri. The sequence goes on from JANKKB010000335.1 coordinate 11,938, forward strand.
TTATGTTCTTTTCTACAGAAGAATTATAGAGGTTTAGCATCAGAATAGAGTTGTTAAATTTGAAAGCATATTTGAACCTAGAACGGGCAGAGAGAATCGTGTTGAAGCTAGAGAATCAATGGTGAACGTATTAGCAGTTTTGCCACCTTAGTTTACAAATATTGTCTCAGAATTCTTTTTTTTCTCTGGCTGCATTTAAGTTTTTTAGTTAAAATCGATAGTATCTGGTCTGGACGATGATAGGGAGTTTGTAAACTCAGAATAGGTGCCGAACGCAACTGTATCATAGTGAAAACTGCAGAGGTGAGACGTTGAATAGATAGTTATATTCATCTGCTGAAAGAAAATGATTTTAGCTTGTTAGTTTAGAAAGTCTTCTTTGTGGTTGCTTTTTCAACCTCTTTGAAACTTTATTCTTGTTTACTCGTTTCCAATTACCGATGAGTGAAGAAATTGAATGCTGAATGGGCAATTCATGAGCTATTTTCACTTGCGAAAATGGTGTTGTAACTTTCAATTTCCTGTAACTTATCTACTTCTTTTCAAATTCCATTTCGCACTTGGCTTCTTAATGTATAATGTTGGAATGATTCAAGACTCAGGTGGAAAGTTGAGCCACATGCAGAGAACTAGAGAAGCTTGTAAGATCAGTCAGTCGATGTCCCATTTTCAGCATGGAGGCTTGCAAAATTGCTCTTGACCTGTTGTCTATTATCCATGAACTTATATTTGCTAGTATCACATTTTGTCATACCTTTACCTAAAATTATGCGCAAATTTATGGATGTGACAACACCTAACTAACACCTTCTCAAAGTGATACAATATTGGGCAAGCACTAAGCAGGGTGGAGGGCCAAGGTAAAGGCGAATTCATAGCTTTGACTAAAGGTGTAAATGGGTGCAAAAGCCTTTGACTTAGAATCTTTAAATAATCTCTGGTGCCCTCCGAAAGAGGGATTTCCCTGTAACATTAGTTGCTATCAATCATTAATAATAACATAACATTTGTGATATTGAAGTAACAGACAATAGACCAATATTTTAAAAGTGGGTCATGTTCAATTACGACTCAAACTATTGCATGTTTACAATAGAAATTATTATTTGGGTTAGATGTTATGAATTTATCATTATTACCACATACATACTAGTATGGTAGAATTCTTGTCAAAATGGCATTTGGATCAATTAAAAGCTCTCATATACTAACTTATGGTTCTACTGCTTACTATATAATGAATTCCTCTGTTGTACTATCATCTTTACGGAATCCATAGCGAGAAAAATGTATTCCTAGCAAAGTAATGCCATGGTTGAAAGATAAGTAGCAAGGTAAAGTGAGGGAGAAGAAGACGGAGATAGTGTCCATAAGCAAAGCAAGGAGGATAAGATTGAAGAAATCTTGTGCTTTTATCATGTTGCTGAGTATGAAGAGAAGTGGACCACCTAAACTTGTATTTCCTTTCTAGTGTAATTAAGATGTGACTTGACCATCTTGATTGTTATTGTAGTACCATAGTACATGAGCCCCAGTTGAAAGCAAAGGCCCTCGATGCTGGACCACCATTACTTGGTTCACATTCTGCTCAAATTTCTGTGGCTATATGTACCTCTCGTCTTCCAAACATTATTAATTATTGCAATTAATTGATTACTTTCCGTAATGTCGGTTGTTAATCTTAACCCTTATTGCTTACCCATATGTTAATTACTTGGTCATTGAATTTGTTACAAGCTTGATTCATATTTTCTTCCATTTTCCTTCACCTTCTTTCTAAAAGAAATAAACGATGTCATATCATGCTTGTCGTGGGGCCTTGTATTTTTTGGTTCATCAGTAGCATGGTTGCAAATGTTAGGAGACAGAAAGTCAATGGATTGAAACCACTATACGAACTTTTGTCGATGAAATCCTCTGCCAAGATAAGAAGAAATATAAGGATTTTTTTTTAATTATATATATATAACACTGTATTGATATCAAAAGGATGTAAACTTATAATAATCTAAATACTCGGATTTTATAGTCTGCAAATTGTGTCGAAACTTTGCTAGAAAATAAGTTTTTGAACTATTTTCAAATGAATAATGATATTAGTATAAAATTTATATTTCAAGTTGATACGAAATTGAGTGAATGATAAGATAAATACATAAAAGTCAAAAATAATAAATACTGATTTATTCAACTTACCATTCATTTGATGTTACATCAACTTGGGATACAAACTTTATACTCATGATATTACTCTTTTCAAATTGAGTAAAACAATGACCACCTCCAAAGATTTGTAATAGAAGTTAGAATTTTCATCAATACTCTTCCAATTACAAAAAAATACGTTGATTAAAGAAAAAAATGATGATATTCTTAAAATCTTTAAGTGAATACAAAAATTTGACCCCTAGAAGTAGAAAAATATTTAATTAATTAAAATTAAAGAAGGCATAGATTACCTTTATAAAAAAAATTGGATTCCCTTAATTATTTTCTTGGAATGGGCAGAGAGAAAAGTTAGTCTTTCGTGGTGATAGGTTTCTCCATTTCTGGAAAAAGGCTATCTACGACCCCTTGATGAGTTGCTGTAAATCGTTTAATGTCAATATTGTTTGGCTAGAACATTTAAAGGATAACTTAAGCTGATCAAATTGTTGTTGACCAGTCATAATCTAAGGATAAGAAAGCATCATATTCAATTAAGGATTTGATATAAGTTTTTTTCGTTGTCTAGCTAAAAATGTGCAATGTTTAAAAGATAATATCGTATATCACGATTTGTATTATTGTAAGTCTTGAGTTAAATGTTGTAAATATTCTACATGTTGAACAGTTGATTACTTCATAAAAGAGTAGAGGTATGAGTTTAAAAAAGAAATGAAAACATTTGCATTTGAGATTTCCTATATATATTTGTTTGCTGTGACCGATTAATGAACTATTATTCACGATTAGATACATACATACATACATATATATATATATATATGAATTAAGCTAATATAATATTTGGTAGTCATCTATTTAATTTCTTGATATAGTAGTGATAGATGTAATTTTAATGGTTTGTATGTGTGTGGCTTGTGACAATTCATGAGTTGTGATATTATACGCAACTTGTTTTGATAAGTGATTAGTATGCCATATTGATGCAGAATGTTTATGGGTTTTGGAGTATCTGCTCTAGTTTCATCAGTTAAAATCAATGTCCATTTTAGAACTTTTTTAGTATTTATTTTAATTTAATTATCAGTATCATACTGTATGAGCTTATTTTTATGTCATTATTATACCAAACTACTTTAATCAAAACCTAACTAAAAACATGCAAATATTTGGTTTGATTGTCGGTTGCATGTAACCCTAATCAGCTCTTTCGCCTGATCAAATACATAATTCTTCTCCATCTATCTATCCATCTATGATCTCTTCACATATGTATATCGACATCCCATGTGTAGTAGCTAGTCGAGAGAGATTCAGTTGATGTAAAATCTACATTCAGTGAAAGGAATTTGGAAGTACATGAATGTAGATGCATGTGTGTAGTGTAGCCAAAATATGTAATAATAATGAAACGAAATTGGATGCATTGCATATTACAAAATATATATCATATCATATCATAATAATGGCACCTTGTAGGGTCATTTCCCTACAGATTTTCCCAAGCTTTCAAGGCAATTATTTTTGTTTTTTTTTTTTTTTCCTTGCATGAATTCTTCGACTACCTTGACTTTTCCTCTCTATAGCATGCGTGTTTCAGTAAACATAACAATGAATTTGTTTCTGAATATGATCACTTACCAATGAATATGTACGTGATAGATTAAGCTCCTTCCAGTCCTAACGGAAAGAATGAATTCAATTCCAAAACAATTTATATAATTCATTCTTGAATTAATTTTATGTGATCTTGCAAGAAAATTCTCTTTACGCTTGCAGAAGTTATGAATATATGGTGATGATGAGCATATTTAGCTATACCTTGATTGGTAACAGATCTCAGAAATAGAAATGGGTTTCGCCTAAAATTTGTATATGAAAAATATATGGTTTTGGCTACTTTATAACTGTTGTATTACAACAGTTATAAAATGACATATAAAATTGTAAACGTTTATATAAAAATTACAAATAATTATAAAAAAATTGCAAATAATCATCTATATAAAAATGTAAATGAGATATATAAAGATTTACAAGTTTTTTATAATCGTTTACAAGTTTTATGTGTAGTTTGTAATTGCATTGTAAAATGACTCATATTCGTCAAGTCACCTAACTAGGTTCTATTATTTAACAATAGACACTAACTTGCTTGCTCTTCCTTTTCGTCAAAGAGTGAGGAGGCAGCCTAATAAGGTTTAATATGTGATATGATTGCATGCATGGATTTGATTAGTCTTGAATCAAAACAAGTGATTAGTGTGGAATATTCTGGTGGCTAGTTAACTCCATATAATGTTCTCGGTTCAGTTTCTATAAATACGTGTGTGTGCTTATCTTGGAGTTATATATGAAGAGACTTGCACCAAATATTAGGTACCTTTCTGTCGGGGGGCCATTGAACCTTGACCAAATTCTTAATAAGGTTAGCTATATGATTTGATAGAAGATTATAATTGTATTCGTAATCTAATTTTGCACAAATCTTTAGCCTGTTTTATTTCTAATATTGTCTCGAGCATAGTTAAGGTGATTGATTCATTCACAATCTAATCATAGCGACCTTCCCGGCATGCATGCATGTCTTTCTAATCTGATTTTCCAGTCTAATCAAGGTTGTTACTTCTCCTGGCTAGCTAACATGCATGAGCCTACAAACGTCCTATCAATTGATCCAATTCAAAAATTATTTCTTCTCTTTCAACTCTCATTTTTAGGAGTCAAACTCGAAAAAAGTTGCAGAATGATAAGACATTTTTAAGTTTCTGAAAGGATGTTATGAATTGTTTATAGAACATAAATATTAGAGAGGATCCAAGTGCATAAATAAATCGAATCACAGATGTAAACCATGATTGGATGCAATGAAAATGGACTACATATTCATCTACCAAAGAACAAAATTGATTAATTTTTTAATTTAATTCGGCTGATAATATTTCATATAAACATTTATCTTCGACTCAAGATTAATCCAGGAAAGAAGAGTTATTAATTGTATGAATATGTACTTTTTACTTTATTTGTATAGTCCAAGCACAAGTCAAATGAAATTTACAAAAGAAATAATTTCTCTAATTTTAAATGAATTTCCTTTCCTTTTGTAATTATTTGTTATGATATCGTTTTCCTCTTGAGTATCATAATAAGTTTATTTAGTGCATGTCAAGGCCTGCAAAACCAACCTTTGCTTTGACCTACAAGGAAATAAATGATCCAAACTAAGCTTAATGTTGCACAATCATTAATGATCCAACTGTAGTTGTCTCTGCATTTAAAAGAGTCAAGCAAAAAAAATGTCTCATCAATTTCAGTTTCAGTTTGTTCAAATCTAGAGATTGAAATATGAGTAGCTTGAAAATTAGTCCAACTCCAACTATAGGTAGCTTTCAATCACAAGAAGAAAGATTTTTCAATTTTCATCCCATGGTGAAAATGGGCATACATGTATGAATATATTTACAACTTTTGTAAATTAAAAGTTTTTAAAGTTTTAGAAAGTAAAATGATTCTAATGAGATATAATGAAGATATTGACCAAAAAGAAGGAAATAGTAATTGGTGTTTGATAATGTGGCCCAGCAGGGTGAGTGGAGTGGGGCAGGAGTTATCATATCAGAATTCTAAAAACGAATGAAGTGGGAAATCTGAAAGTATCTCCCGCATTGATGTTGGCGACGAGAAAAGGTAATGTCACTACTGACTGAGTACCCTTGTCTGCCTCCCTGTGCTTCTGCAGAGATGCAGCAGCAGCAGGTCCTGCTTTACTAATTAACCAGAGAAGAGAGAGCCTACCCGAGCAGAAGGAGAAGCCAAACCCTCTTACTCTTATTATATGTGACATGACAGCCCAATCCAGACATTTTTAAAGCTATAAAGTAAATTTCTCCTTTCTTTTTAGACAAGACCCACTCACTCACACTCACAACACCAACACTCAATACTTCCAAATTACCAACTACATGATTTGACATTACAGATTCTGTACTCTTAGCCCCATCCCACCAGACAAACCAAACCCTGTTTACTATGCTCCCTTATTACCCTTTTTTATACATAAAAATAATATCTTCTTCTCTCCTCTGGTTATCTATTATCATCTACCTTTCACCATATATTTATATTATATTTTCACCGATTTCTTATTCTACTACATGTAGGTTGCCCCATTTTGAGATTTGTTGTAAAACTCTTCTTTACATGTCACAATTTAAGTACTGTAATTAATTAACCTTGAGTACATGCACGTCTTACTATATGTGTATCTACCCATATGCATGCAGATCAAGCTCTCTTGTAGTAGTGGAAGATCAATGGTTGATGATGATCAGGTGCATCACAGCATATAATGATGATGATCCTTTGATAAGCACAAAGAACCAAACTACTATAGCTCGCTAGCCAGCTAGGGTTTTGAAGCATCACGTCAGGCTTACAGCAGCATTGTTAAGTAACAAATGAACAGTACAAAAAGGAATATGAATGGTTTCAGAAAGAGAGAGAGAGGCTAGCACAGTTGCACAAACACCTGTACTGTAACATTTATATACGCAATGAGATTCCGTTGGGTAAACCTAGCTAGCTATAGCATTACATAAGAATATCCAAGTTATAACTTAAGAGTGACGAGTGTCATGCCAACATGAAGGCAACAATTGAGAGAAATCTAGTTGGGGTTCTTTTCGCTTTTCTTTCTTTTTCTGGAAATAGAATTATTTTTTCTCATAACTACATATATAACTTAGCACATGACTGATAATAAAGAGATATATATATGTGTGTGTGTGTGTGCGCTTCCCATCAAAGTGTTCTCCAAAAGTGAGGCAAAACGTCTAGCTGAGTTTAGGGTTCTCATCAACTATTTGACTGATAATAAAGAGATAAAAGGGGGGAAAAAAAGGCACAATGAAGGAAGAATTGATGTAGTCTGTGCATGACCTGTTTGTAAAGAATATTTGTAGGATTATGTTGGCCAACCTAAGCATTATAAAAAGTTGGTTCTGTGTATCCCAAGGTGGTGTGTCTTTTACTGTCTCTCCATGATTTTCGTGTCATCAAATTTGTTTTTTATACTAGTTTTTCTTCTTGTTAATTAAGGAGAGTATAATAGTAAAATTATTGAGCTGATCATCAAGGACTCTTGGGAAGTGATGAAGACATGTATTACACATCTAGTAATTATTTATATCTCTTCTCTTGGCAGTATTTAACTTGAAAATAGCAAGTATAATACTCATCTGAATAATTAAATAGTTGGGTTAACCTCTTTACTCATAAATGATCAAAGGGTCATACTAGAATAAGATTATCGATACCAACTACCAACCATTGGATTGGCATAAATGGGAATAGCTTTCATCCAACGAGTTGTATAGGAACCATGCAATATTTTCTACTTGGCAATAAAGCACACTTTAGTATGAGAGCTGCGTGAATCCTTTGAGTGGAGCACCAAATCATGAGATGTGATATTGGTGAAGTGGTCCTCTCGACCACAGTGGAGAAGGGGGATGTCCATTTTGTCCTCTGTGGAATGGGGGGAGAGAGAGAGAGTGAGAGAGAGAGAGAGAGAGAGAGAGAGAGAGAGAGAGAGAGANTTTGTCCTCTGTGGAATGGGGGGAGAGAGAGAGAGTGAGTGAGAGAGAGAGAGAGAGAGAGAGAGAGAGAGAGAGAGATTACTATAACTGAGATTCAAACAAATGCACAACATTCTATAGAATGTCGTTCACTTAGAATATGATGAAGTTACAACATTTATAAATGCAATTCACTAGAGTAGAAATCACCTTTAAAGTGTTAGAAAAGGAACAACACACATAACAACTTAACAAGGTATTCAAGAGGTCTACCAATTTAGTTAGGAGACATCGTCAACCTCATCATTCTTCAGTAATTGTACATACAATAACTAGTTACTACTCACAGGGGTACCCATATTGTTTTAGTAGTATCCATTAGACTTTTGAGTGCCCTCTGCTAATGACTGGTCCAATTTTGCTTGCTTGTTGCCATCCAGCTTTAGTCCAAAGTGAATGTGAGGGAAATGTGCCCACTGAAAAACAAACACAATTTTTTAAAGCTTTTCCTAACGTTATCGTATTACTTATCTCATAAATTTTTTGTCAATAAGCACTCGATTGAGTACTGAAAAGAAATATTGTACAGAAACAAGCAGAATAAATATATACAACCAAACCAAGAAAAAATCAAAGAAAACTAACCTTTTTAGTATGTAAAAGAAAAATAACTAATATGGTTATTAACAAAAAAAAAAACTATGTTAATCTCTCTCAAACAATAACATATTTATGAATCTTTGTGCTGCTCTTTGCCATCCAAAGAGGACAGATAATCATTTATATATTATCAGATTACTATTATCTACAATCCAATAGATTTGAAGCCTTTTGTATTGTCTACTTCTCCTATTAAAATCTGACATAACTATGAAAATATTGCACACCCTTTTGTGTTAGCTAGTTCTTCCCTTAAATTCTCAAAGAAAGTACAATACTGTAAGGATAATGCAGATAATATTTTGTTTGGGCTTAACCGACAAGGGTTTTTTTTTTTTTTTAATTATTTTTAAGTTACCACGCAAACAGCCACATATTTGTTGTGAAGGAATTATATCTTCTCTAACCACAATGTGGTGAGCACCAGCACCCCATCTTATCCATCTTAGTTTATGCATATCAAGAGTTTTCGATCTTGAAATTCTAAAATTACATGTAGAAAATCAAGGGCAAGAACATGTATTTGAGTGGATTTAAGAAGGTTTTAATTAATTAAATTATGAGTTTTGTATACACTCTGTAAACATAGTAGTTCAGAAGTGTGAAAAAATTATTTATGACTTTATCATAGATATTGAATTCTTGCATAGGTAAACCAAAGACAGAGATCATGCTATATTTTACAATTGGAAGAATGTAATAAACACAGTTATAATCTAATTCTAATTTGAATAAAATTCTTCTATACTCATGATATATTCCTTCGCCCTAGTGTAATTTTAAGAGAATATTTGGTGGATGTTTACACTTCTAACCATCTAATTGAATATTTTAATTGCTTTGAACAACCATGATATTCATTTGCAAGCAACTTTCTTGAAACAGCCCTAGCTCATTAGCTATATTATTATATGTATAGAGGAGCGTAAGTCTATGATATTTTACAGATAAATTACAATAGTTTAGTAGAAACCATATATACTGACCTAATTACGATCATATTACATGTCATGCAATTAAAGCTTGTAAAGTAATCAATATTTTTGAAGTTAAAGTTAGTTTACAACCAATAATCAGTCTCTTAGCAAGAGACTTTATCATTCGTCTATAACCTAATTTCCTAGGCAGTAGTATACCTGACATCAGAGACTAAACTCAACTTATTAGTAGTTTTGACAATTATATATCTCAAAAGTGTAGTCTTCCCTCTAGGAATAGTAAACCTAAAATATTTTATGCTTAGCTAACTTCCGTTTTGTAACTCTCAAATAATTATGAAATCCAGCATATCATATCCTTTTGTGATAATTACATCACAGGAAACTCATATATAAACAAAATGCATGAAAAATTCCATGCTATTCTGAGAAAGCGTACTCGTAGAGTTGTTAAGGCATGCAGCGACTAGTTATAGATATATATTAATTAGCTGCAAATGTTAGCAACTCTTACATTTTTTGCTGCCGTGCTAAAAGCTTCCCTGTGGCTAATGTCAGGATTACTAGCCTTGATCCTTTGAATTTCCTCCCTGCAAAGATAGAAATTAACAACAATCGATCAACACTTGAAGACCAAATCTTACCAGAATTTTTCATGAACCAATTAAGTTATACTAAAGCAAAATTAATTGTTGAACGTACTTGATAAACCTGTTGTATGCAGAAGGAACTCGCTGTCTCTTCTCTGGGGCTGCATTATTTGTTCATTACAAGTCAGAATTAATCAATGGGAAACTTGTTTTAATCTGTCGAGTGAATACTAATAATGCTGCAATTAATTAATCGACCTAGAGTTCCAAAACTTTGCTATATAAAAAATGAATTCGTGGATAACTGTAAAGGAGAGAGGACACATCCAATATTATAATCCTTATCACTAGTTTCCTAGTTCAGAGATTGGGACAATGACCGAGTACTATTTTATACGTCATCTAAGAAACTAAGAGTCTGTAACATTCCATCTGTCAAAATTTCTGGCGGTTCATTGCTGTCGGAGCTGTTGGCAATGCAGGCCAGTTTCTCTATTATGTACACACTTTGTTGTTTTGCGCCTATATAAACGCCAGATAACCAGAAAGGGAGTGTTCTTTCTCTTTATTAGCAACCATATTTAGGCTCTGTCCAATACTCCAATCTCCATAGGGCACATATAAATTATGGCATGTCCATGGACACTATATAATTTAAAAAAAAAAAAAAAAAAAAAGAGAAAAAGAAAAAGAAATTGTCTNATAAATTATGGCATGTCCATGGACACTATATAATTTAAAAAAAAAAAAAAAAAAAAGAGAAAAAGAAAAAGAAATTGTCTACTTAAACTGTAAAACGGCTCAAAAAAAATGTTATAAGAAACCGGATTGTAATTAATATTTCTTGGTGTGATGTTTGATTGCACTGCCAGTAATTAATAATGTGTCAAAATTTGTTACGTGAAGTCACCATCTGGATGGGCCATGACTGGAGTGAGCAAAAACCGGATGCTTATGGAGGTAGCTTATGGAGATTGGTTGCATTATGGATTTGAGAGTGATTCTCATAGCAAGTGGCCTTGCTTGCTGATGGGGAGATTCTGCTTGCTTATTTACTCTTGCCAGTTGTGTAGAGACAACTGTTCAGAGTTTTCATATGTCTATTATAAATTAAGTAAATGTAGTTGGTTATGCATTTAACCTTTTGGTTCCGGGTACTACCATATGCCACAACTATCACATATATACATATATACATATATGCATTCATAAATGGACAAATTTTCTCAAATGCCAACTTCCGTAAATTAACCTCTCTATGGAAAATCGTAATTCAATGTTAGATTATGACTTCTTATATGTATTATTTATGTCTAAGTAAATGAATGAGAGAAAGAGAGAGAGAGAGAGAGAGAGAGAGACTGACGCCTAATGGGAGGCATTCGAGGTGTTTCACGCTCTGCAGACTCAAATGTAGACAGCTTGTTGCATTTCGAAGACGACCCACATTCCCTATTTGAATCCTCAGTGTATAGGTGTTGTTTCTGCAACTTCTCTCAAACAAACAAACATTAAACCATCAAAAATTTGCCAATGTTTTTGGTCCCAGAAAGCTTTCAATTACTGGCTTGATTATATGTTCAAAGCCACTGTGACATAGCGAGCTTGGCCTGTCCAGGAACTAATAAGCATGAAGACCCCAACAAATTGAAAATTCAACAATTATGGGATAAAGAAGGTTAAATCAAACTGCAAGAAAACTAAACGTTTCCATATTATTTTATGAAAATTTAGCTTTCGATTTTTGCTATTTAAAGCTCCCTAATTAAATCAGGTTTTAATCTTACTCAGCAAAACAAAACAAATGTATTCTCTTGTCTTAGCTAGATCTATCTTCTTCATTACTTTACTCCATTCTTGTATGCAATATATTATTTAGTTATCCATGAGAATGTCCCCAAAGTGGAAGAGTCTCAAATACCTGATGTGGATCTTGGGAAGGAACTGTTTGAAGTACCGAAGATCCCATGTTTACAGAGAGCAAATTGGCGCAATGCCCGCATCTAACCGTCACAATGTTGAACAAACTGGTGCAAGGAACACTAACCTGCAACATGCATTTCCATAGAGTTAAACGAAACAGCGATTCATATTTCTTTTGTACCCGATCCACTCTCTCATCAAAAACTCGCACAAAATCAAGACCAAAATGATCTCTTTGTTACACGATCTTCAAACCGTACTACTAGAAATGATCTTTACATTCTTATATACGTACCAAACCATGGTTGGATCATTAGCTTTATAATGAGTCCCCAGATCTAGCTTTATAGGTCCATTAAACGAACTAAGCAACATCTTTTACTTGTCTTTCTTAGATAAGAAAATCTAACTCGTTTGCTCTATATTCAGCGATGAACTTGAGAACACAGAAGGTTTACTCAATTCAAGTTTCGGTCGTTGACATGTTCAAGCATATGAAAATCTATAAACGTAAAAAGATGTGCAAGAATATATATATAGATGGAGAGGAAGTAAAACAGGCTGCATACATGACATACATATGTATATATATAAAGAAAAAGTGCCGAAATCAAGAAGAAGATGCGTGTGCTTGTGAGCGTGCGTGTGTGTACGAAATGAATGGAAGAGAAGGGACGAATATGGTATTCATTGGTGTTGATTGGGCTAGAGATGAGATGAGAATGAGATTAAGTAGTATTTGTAAGTAAAGTCAACTATTTTGTAGATAACCAAAGACCTCACATGGGTAATAATTAAACTTGTTTTAAATTGTTTTATAAATTTGCTGAATATTTTGCTCTCCTTTCGGTGCGCCTGACTTTTGTGCCTGACACCGAAGCAAGATGATAAAAGAAAGAAAAACAAGGGCGAGAGAGATGAAAAGGACGTGACTGGAACGGAAACCATAATAGCCGTGACCAGTAACCAGAGAAATCAAAGATCGCCATGAATAAAGAAAGGATGGGATCATGAATGATGTCTGATTTGGCTGATCTCTGTGCAGTACTACAGCTTAGAATAGGATCTCCATCTTCCTTTGATTTTTCAAAAGTATAACAGAGAAAAGAGGTTGAAAAGGAAAAGCTCAAAAAGCATTTTGGTTAGCTATAGGGGTTTCATCTTCTCTTCTCTACCACAAGTAGTTCATTTGTAAAGAAAGAAAAATGTGTTACTCGAAGAAAACTAGACCATAGACTGTACAAGGAAGAAAAAGCATGATCCTGATCATGATCAAGATGTTGCTTTACTGGCACAGTGAGTTACGAAGCAAAAGCACCCCACATGAAAGTGTTGCATCACATGAAAGCAAACTGGCATTGCTGAGCAGTTGTGGCCGGAAATACGGACAGGAGAGTGAAAAAAGATGAGTTAATTACTAATATTAGATGGAAAAGAAACCCAAGTGGTAGGCTTTGTGTATATGCAGTTTAGCATCAGACATGAAACCCTGTAAAGTTCTGCAAAGCTAAGAAAAAAGCTTCATCTTGAATTGTACCTTGCCTGAGAAGAACCCTAGCTAATACCTACCTGTTGCCCTACTCATGGCCTCAAAATCTGTACAAAGTTCTTGGGATTGCTATCTAGCTATCTTTGACTGTTAAAACAATTACTTCTTTTTTCTAGTTTGGGAGATCAATCATCAAGGCCCTTCAAATTTACTGGGCTAGCTAGCTGCGATCAATCATCATACTCAATCCACAAATCTTTGACCATTAATTGTTTGTGGTGTCAAAATTACCGCCATCATAACAAAAGCTACCTCACCACCATACATGACATCCATCCATGTCTGGAGCTCTACATAAGCTTCTTCAAGTAAATGAGATTTTGATCCATGTTTGAAGCATCCACTTGTGATTTCTCATAAAATATTGATGTGAAAGAGAAAATCTTTGAGTGAAATCAAGTAATCTGACGATCCCTGATGATTAAAAGGAATTTTGGTAGAAAAGGACATTTTAGAAATTGGGTTACAAATTTCTTCCCTCAAACCAAATTCTAGTCTCATATTCTCACACGTCCTTTCAGCTGAATTATTCCAGTTTATGCTAGCTCCCATAAACCAAATCACAGTTCACCTGTAAAAGGCTTACTGCTATTCTCCTACCGACCGCTACGGCCAATTCAGCTTTAGGAACATATAAACACAGAAGCTAGCTTAATTAGATACATTTATTTGTCATCAAAAAGAAAAAAATAAAGAAAAGAAGGAGATGGAGATGATGATGATGATGATGTATGTCACAAAGAAAGAATTCAAGGGCAATACCGCTAAAATGGTGTTGCAGAAGTTGCAGTGAACATAACAAACACGCTCAGAAGCCAAGTGATCCATTGAAATATTTTTGCGAAGAACTCGAAATCTCTAAAAGCTCTCACAGATCAAGAAGGTAGGAATTGTCAAAACTAAGATATATAACAAGTAGTAGTAGTAAGAGAGAAAAAGGAAAATTAAAATTAAATAATAATAATAATAGTAAAGTATATATTTTATATATAGATAGATAGATATAGAAAGACAAAGAAGAGAAAAACAAAATGGTTTATATGTATTGTAGAGAGATAGAACGTGTACAAAAATCTGGAAGGACTAATCTGGTCGGGTGGAAGAAGTGAAGTGAGAAGTGGGGAAGGGGGGGTGTAGTAGTAGTGGATTGATTTTGTTGCAATGTGGTGTGGTTTACGGAGCTTTATGATTTGTGAAAGAGAGAGTGAGAGATTAATGTGTTTGTGGAATGATTGAGAGAATGAGTGGGTGGGAGTCACCCATCTTTAACCATCCTCTCCTGGCTTTCTGTAGCGGACGAGGGGGGCGAGTTATTAATGCTTTGGAATGTTTAGGGATGTGAAAGCGTCATACACCAAATTTTTCATTGTTTTACACTCATAGGGATTTGAGATATTATTATTATTCTACTATCTTTTTCTCCATTTTGTTTCTTTCCCCCTTTTTTTTTTTTTTTTTTTTTTTTTTTNTATCTTTTTCTCCATTTTGTTTCTTTCCCCCTTTTTTTTTTTTTTTTTTTTTTGTTTGCTTCCATACATCTATGTAAAATCGTGAAAAGAAAAAGAAAAAAATATTAGGTGTATGTTATTTTTTAGGGTAGTACACTTATAAACTATACATACAAACTATTTCATATTAACCCTTGCAAAACCATGTAGCATTACCGTATGATTGTCATATCATCGTCATATCATTGACCTTAATTAATTTTAGTTAATTGCATTTTCATATCACATCAGTTTGTATGATAAGTTTGTATGAAAAAGTTTTTAAGAATTCGTAATATTATTCATCATTTCTGTGTTAATATTATAAATTCTTGTCATATACCTTAAATCTCTCAACCATTTTCTTGTTCAACAAATACAAATTTGAACCAATTTAGTGCAAATTTAAAATCAACCTTGCATAATTGTGATTAATTATATTATGTATATTAAAATATATATATATACATATAATTCTATTGTACATAACTCTTTTTTTGATACATGTCATTATTATTATTATTATTATTGGGTAATGTTACAAGTACAATCAAGTTATACATCCTAATATAAATAATGTGAGGTAGCATAAATTTACTGAATTGGTAAAAATAAAAAATAAGTTAAATATTTCTAATTATAAAATATAAATAAGACAATATCAAAAACTATTATCATGTTTTGATCTAATTTTAGACGAAAAAAATGTTTACTATTTTGATCAACTAAACCTTTGAAATTATCACAAAATCATTATCTAACAGCTTCCGTTAGTTGAAACGGTAACAGAATCCATGAAAAGACTATNAGACTATTATGCATCTATGTTAACATGTTTTTGTCTAGCTCGAACTAAAAAAGTTAAACCCTTAATTAAAATACAAAAATACCCTTGAAGCATAAAAATTAATTGATAAAGACATATAAATATAAAATTGATGACTTTACTCATGATTGAAATTTCGAATTTAAAGGGAAAAATTAACTACAATGTAGCAAATAGTCATACATGCACTACATTTGGATTATAAAAATGCTTTCTAAACAATTATATTGAAGCACAAAAGCTAGAGATCACATTGAAGGAAAAAAATCACGTACTCCAGGAATCATTTCTTCCTTCACAAACACAACCACTAGCAGTCTCCACAAATCATTTCTTCCTTCACAAACCAAAGCAAACAATCTTCATCAGCCTTTTAACATAAACCACTGCGTCAAGCACCAAGATATTTATTCTCCAACAATCATTTTCTTCCGTCAGATTCTTTCTTCACAAAGCATATAGTTTAAGGACTTCTATTGTTGCGTCCTAAATAAATATATATAAAACAATGATTTCTGTAATTCCTCCGACAATAAAGATAAATCAATCACAAATTGTACCGCAATAAAATAAAGAAAGTTATCCACATAGATGTTTATGTTAAATATTGGCTAAATAAATTAGTAAATAAATTATTCTTAAATCTAAAAGAAAAATAAAGAAATCCTATTGATTATAANAGAATCTCTATTAGAGGTAGGAAATAAAAGGAGATCTCTAGAAATATTCTAAAAGCAAGCATCCCACATTGCTTAGGGACAAATTGGGAGAAGACTTAAGGAGCTATATAAAGGAGCCTACTCCTTGGTTTTAATTATCCCACAATACGGAGTGAGTATATCTCAAGTATTGTATCTATCTCTAGGTAAAATCCTTCTAGAGAGGTGGTAATTTACAAGGGTAAATTTCTGAAGTGAGGTGGTAATTTATCAAGGCAAATTCCTCTTTTGAGGTGAGGTAAATTCCTCTTTAAGAGGTGTGAGTGAGGAAATACTTGAGTGAGTGTGGATGTAATTTAAGGTTTGAGAGTGAGGAAAAAGTCTATATGATTGTAATAATTTTTCATATAGTGAAGTTTTCTTGTCTTTGACAGCCTATAATTTTTTTCTTCGATTTTGAAGTTTTTCACGTAAATTCTTGTATTGTGATGATTGTGTTTCTCTTTTATTTCTCTATTTTTCCTAACAAATAGTATCATAGCTAGGTTTGTTATGAAGCATTGGAGTTTTTTTTGTTGAAGTCCTGCTGAGGTTCTTGGTAGAGCTTTGAAGGTTTTGGTGTGATAGTTGAATAGTTACAATCTAAGAAAGCTTTGT
>JANKKB010000336.1:0-11098 GCA_026225775.1 Bursera palmeri
GGGTGGTTGAGGAAGAGGTTAGGGGAGTTACGGAGACGAGTGAGAGCTTGGCAGACGTAATGAGAGTGGGAGCATGAGGTGGCGGCTCTAAGGCACTTGGGGCTGCAGAAGACGGCAGGGCATGAAGGGCAGGAAGATGATGATGAGGATGAAATTCTGAAGCAATTTTGACAATAGAAGGTTGAGGAAGAAGGATTTTGTTGGTTGATAAAAGGAAAAGCAGAGTAGAGGAGGAGGGGAGAGTCCCTGAGGACAACTTCACCGCCCTTCAGTGGCTGGGTGGAGACTAAACCCCTCCCTCTCCCCTCTATCTCCGCCATACTCACAAGGCATTCCGACGACATCTTTTCGGTCAACAAATTCCCCGATTTTCTTCCCACGTCACACTGGGTAGCTTTCCCTTATTTAGGGTTTTTTCCTTCCGTTCTAATTGTTTCGCTTATGCTTGCTCTTTTTTTTTTTTTTTTTTCTTTTTTAAATAATTCTTGCAAATCCTTTTTAAATAATGAGTAATAAATAAAAGGATAAAAGTACTTAGGATGTATTTGGTCTGACGAGAGGAAAGAAAGGGATAAAGAAAATATATATGTGTTTGCTTATACAATGAAATTATCGAAGGAAATGAATAATTTATATATAAATTTGATAAAAAAAAAATTTGTTATTAAAATATTAATATTGGTTATGAGAACAAATTTTAATTTTTAGATTTTTTTAATTATATTTAAATTAATATAAATATTTAAGGAAATCTTCTTTCCCTTTTAGATACATATATGATATAAAAGTATATATTGAATTACAATAACGAGTAATTATCGATCATCACCTCTATCTTTTGTTTAAATTTCACTTCTATAAGACTTTTATCATTTTTCTTTTCCATCACCCTAAGTTTTCAAAAAATCCCTTTTTAGGTCCTTCAATTATATTTTTTGTTAGTCAATATTTGTTGACCTTCATGTTTTAACAGTTTTATCATTTACTTTTATTAACAAATATAGCGACAAGATTAATTTCTAAATGATAAAATTGAGTTAAATAACCAAATTATTCTTAAAATCGTGTTTTAACATCAAATTCTTTTAAACAAGAAAATGATTTGAAAATGTTTCTTGATTAAAAGTATAATAACAAAGTGGATTGATGATGTATCTAATGATAATATTATTAATTTTCTCCTAAAATTATTACCTTTCCTCTTGATCTTAAATTTATTTAAAAAATAAAAAGATTAAATACAATCTTTATTACAATTACTTTATATTTGATTTGCTCTATAAATCTGTTTAACTCATTTTACCTTAAGATTTGTAATAACTGTGAAACATTTTTTTTCTCATTTTAATAAGAAAATATGTTTAATGTTTTTGTTTATTTTAATATTTACCTTTTTAATATTTGTGCAATATAAACATTGGTTAGATTAGAACCTAAATCTAAATTCTTAAGAATAATGCTTCTATTTTGTTTCATAATAAATAAAGAATACGATGTTATTGATTTATATAATTCAATTCTTCCATTAATTATTTATGTGGTAAATTAAAATTCTGGGTAAAGCCCTGCTGGGAAGTTGTTTATTTCATTCTCTCTCATCTTAATAAATCATGATCGTGTTGAAGCCTAATTATTTTTCTACTAGTTCATTGGGAATTGAAGTATTTTTCTTTATGTTTGGATTGAATCAAGTCATTGCTATTTCTCAGTTATGCACGTCTCCTGAGCTAGGATCCATTGATTACAAAGAAGTATGTAACCCACGTTTTTAAAGGTAAGAAATTCTACTAACGGCTAAATTAGCATACATAGAAAAATCTAGAGGATTATCTTGAGTTAAAACTTAGATATTGTAAATATACATATTTTAATTTCTATTTAATATATATATATATATATGTCTATTTTTTATTATATTTTTTTTTAATAACTACTTATCACAACATTTTATTTACTTATAAGATTAAAAAAATAAGATTAACTAGAAGAGGATTTAACTATATATATAATTAACTATTGTAATTGATATATATAACTACAGGGGGTTATTTTATTTTTTTATTTAAAAATTTAAGAAGATAAATAGGAATATTACAAGAAGACATCTACAAAGTATCAATTTACCCTTTCATCTGCTGTTAACTAACGAAAAATATAACTAAAGGATATAAAAAAAGATTTTTCGAAACTTAAAGATGATAGAAAAGAAAAATAATAAAAGTCTTATATAAATTAAATTTAAGTAAAAGGTACGAGTGATGATTAATAATTACTCTTCCACTAATATTAAAAATAGGGATAATTACTCTTCCACTAATATTAAATAAAGGGTCAGACTATTTAGACTTAATTTTTTTTTTATTTAATTTTACACACTCTTTGATAGTCATTCATTTACTATAATCCTGGGTAGAAAAAAAAAAAAATTAAAAAATAATTTTTTTTTATGTAAACTCAACAACTCTTTCCATCCTCAGATTAAAAAACTGAATGACTATAAAAAACGTATTTGAAATTAAGTAAAAAAGCAAAAAAAGTCCAAGTAACCTGAACCTTAAAATAAATATGTTATTTATCTAATAATTATATGATACAAATAAGCCACCGTCAGAGGCATATGATAACTCACCGCGGGTACAAACGAGTTCGTCTCATTCCAATCTATCAAAATATGCCACTTCCGACGACATCAGACTATCCGGTCGACTGAAAATGGTTGGAATTTTTTTGATTTTCACTTCAAAATCAGCCACTTAAGGCAAAATGGTGCTCCAACTCCAATTAAACTTTCAACGGTTAGACAGATCTCCAACCGAGATCGATTTAGTAGCGATGCCACCGGATGCACGGGCAACCGTCACCGTTCCGGTAATGATAACTTTCAATTTTCTAAGTTTTGAATTTAATTTTAATAAATTTTAAAATATTAAAAAAATATTTTAATAATTTAATATAGAATAAGTTAAAGAAACATGTTTCCTCCTAATCTTCAGAGGAACTTCTCTAATCTTTATGTTGCAATTATAGATCTGTTTAGTATAGTTTTTCATTCAAAAAATAAACCATATGGTAGAGGTCAATAAAATAAACAACATGAAAGATCTAACCCAAATGCTCCCTTAATCTAAAAATATATCATATCCATCAAGCTGGGCCCTTGAATTTCAAATAGTTCTAAAGGTTATTTCATTTCTCCACCCGACAACGAACAGCAGATAGAAAGAGTATCTGAAATACCCCTTTAAAACAATCTGTTAAACAGAAGATATCAAACCAAGAATCGGGTATACAAATCTAAACTAATGTTCCAGCATAGGAATTCAGGGATTTTGGCAGCAGTTAGCTGCAACGAAAGTTAAAGATGTCACAACAACCGGAAGATGTTAATGCATGCAATGATCAGAATACATGATAAATATACCAGAGTTCCAACTCTCAACAACAATCTTTGCATAAAGCACATGAAAATTATTGCTGAAACAAATAAGCACAGGAAGATTTTCCCTCACATCTATTTATTTTCATTTCATAAGGATCTAGAGTAGCAATATTAGGCCTTACGGGATTCCCCCGCTTTGACAAGGTCTTCAAGTGCCTTTGAGATTTGTGTCTCACTCAAACCTTCCAAGCGAATGCCCTTCTCAATGCCCATATCTGTGCAGATATTAAAAGTTATACAGATGCGATGTCCACAAACAATGTTCGAAGCACAATCCAAAAATGGCAAGTGATAAAAATAGATAAGCAAATTGCAAAAATAAATTAATTGACTGCAGGGCAATGTTATCCTCTAATGCATATAAAAGTAACGAGTGACATAAAATAGTATGCAAACCAGGAACTTAACTGCTTAAGAGCATTCAGGCCCATAATTACAAGACATGGATGTAATCCATCACCACAGAAGACTACCCAGGAACAAATATAACCTTCAATTTTTATTGATGGAATGGGGAATCAAGTCTCTCCATCCACTTTGCCCAATGGGAAAATAAAATTAAAAAGGCCACTTTGTTACAGTCTCAAATTATGGTTGAATTATAAAGGGTCACTTGTAGCACTGTTGAACAGTAGAAGTATGTCTAACACTTCAATGCAGCAGGTACGTGTAGTAAAGGGAAGTTTCATCCACCAAGGCATTAAGCACACAACAAAAGTCAGACCCAGAAGCACAAATTTTAATTATATAGGAGCAGTTAAATAACTTGGGAACCAGAAAACTGCAAGAGCAACTAAAGAGTTGGAACTCAAAAGAAGCCAACTAGGGTAAGCATTTAAAAGGACATTTTTGTGTGACAAAGGAGTTGGTTCCTCCAAACCCTCAAATGCACAGCTAATCTAACATGGCAAAGCCACAGAGTTGACAAGAAAAAGAATGACTGGCTGAAAACATTTGAATTAAGGGCGCTTTGTAACAAAAAGAAATGAAGGAAAAATATTAAATTAATTTAGGGTCTAGGAAGAATTGGGGCACTCAATGCATAGAAAAACAGATGAATTGGGTCAGTCAATACATTCATGAAGTGAAAAGTAACAAAATGCTCATCGTATAAGCAATGGCGATAACAAATATCTAGAAATATTATCTAGGAAGGAGATTTAGGTTATTTTTCTTAGAATTCTGTAAACTTTAAACAGCAATATGCAATATAGAAGAGAAAAGAATAGAAAAGGACATAACCGAGAGAGAATAGGAATACCATATCTAGCCCATAACTGGGGCTCAATCCCACTGCATTCACGGATCAAGATTGGGAGCTTGGGGTTTAACGTCTTGAGATCCTTGTAATTCTTCTCCACAAATGCTCTGTATAAGAAAGTTGAAAACAATCATCAACGACATATGAGAAAACGCAATAGATTGTACTCAATAATTACCAATTTCTAAACAAATTTATCGTTCATTTACCATTATCAAACATGTTCAAAAGTGCAAGCAAAAAAATAAATAAATAAATGAAGAAAACGAAATAAAGAGGACGAAACAAGATGCATACCTAGTGGTGGAGCTAGCAGGCGAGGTCTGACACAGTAAGATCCTCAATTCCTTGATATTCCGAGAAAGCTGCCCTCTCCATGCCATCTCTCTGTCTCTGAGTAATTTCTAACTGAGAATTTGATGAGATGAAGCCCTTCTTCTTCTTCAACGCTTCGACCATTTTGGCCATCAATCAGACGTAAGGCCCAAAACAATGTCCCTTTTACTACGCCGAAAAAAATTGGGCCCAAAACTCGTAGTCTCCTATTCGCACACGGATCAAAGTCGGTTCGCTACTAACCCAGGCAGCCACTAACTTAACTAACCATGGTTAAATTTTTGGTTAGGGTGGAACACCGAAGGAAAAGCTTAGGGATATAAATAGCTGATATTTTTCTTCAATATTTATCACTATTATAATATCCTCGTACTTGTGAAGCGAATTACCACCTCTTCTTTTGCAGCACTCGATCTGCAATCCTCTCAGGTATCTTTGAGTTCTGTGAACGTGCTTCTCTTTAGGACTTCCTTCTCTCTATTATTGCTCTTTATCCTCTCTTCGATTGATGGCTTGATTGCAACCAACTTCTCTTTTATCTGGGTTTTATGTTTTTTATTTGTAACGATTGTCCAAAATAGGAAACTTATTTCTTATTTAATTTGTTTATGCTAATCACATGTTGCGTAATAGCATTACTTAGAATCTCGAATTTAGGTTTTGGTTTTCCTTTTTAGAATTTTAATCTGATAAAAACTGTACATGAAGGAAGGGTTTCTTTGAGCCTAGTTGTGCTGTCTTGTTATTTTGTTAAAGAATTTAGAGAAATAATTTTAGTCAAGTAGAATTGATCATTTAGATTTACCTAGTCGTAATTTCTGGATATGTTGAAACTTGTTTGTTGTCGTTTTGTTAAATAGTAGTGTTGTTGAGGTTGTGTTTTCAAGTAAGTAATTTTATATTGATTTTTTTTAGCCGTTAGTGTATAGGTTGCAATGGCAGATGGTCACGAGACTGATAAAAATATTGAGATATGGNCTGGATATGTTGAAACTTGTTTGTTGTCGTTTTGTTAAATAGTAGTGTTGTTGAGGTTGTGTTTTCAAGTAAGTAATTTATATTGATTTTTTTTTAGCCGTTAGTGTATAGGTTGCAATGGCAGATGGTCACGAGACTGATAAAAATATTGAGATATGGAAGATTAAGAAGTTGATTAAAGCACTTGAAGCTGCAAGGGGAAATGGTACCAGCATGATATCTCTTATCATGCCCCCTCGCGATCAGATTTCGCGAGTCACGAAAATGCTTGGGGATGAGTTTGGGACTGCTTCTAACATCAAGAGCAGGGTTAATCGTCAGTCTGTCTTGGGTGCTATCACCTCTGCTCAGCAGAGGTTGAAGCTCTACAACAAGGTTCCTCCCAATGGGCTTGTGCTTTACACGGGAACAATTGTAACTGAAGATGGCAAGGAGAAGAAGGTTACCATTGACTTTGAGCCTTTCAGGCCCATTAATGCGTCTCTTTATCTCTGTGACAACAAGTTCCATACTGAAGCTCTGAATGAACTCTTGGAATCTGATGACAAGTTCGGTTTTATTGTCATGGATGGTAATGGAACCCTTTTTGGGACACTGAGTGGTAACACCCGTGAGGTCCTTCATAAGTTTTCTGTTGACCTTCCAAAGAAGCATGGAAGGGGAGGACAGTCAGCCCTTCGGTTTGCTCGTCTTCGTATGGAGAAGCGCCACAACTATGTAAGGAAGACAGCTGAACTTGCCACACAATTCTATATCAACCCTGCCACCAGCCAGCCTAATGTTTCAGGACTAATTCTTGCTGGGTCAGCCGACTTCAAAACTGAGCTTAGTCAGTCGGATATGTTTGATCCTCGCCTTCAGGCTAAAATTTTGAATGTTGTTGATGTGTCATATGGAGGGGAGAATGGTTTTAATCAGGCAATTGAGCTGTCTGCTGAAATATTGTCTAATGTGAAGTTTATACAAGAGAAGCGCTTGATAGGCAAATATTTTGAAGAAATAAGCCAGGACACTGGAAAGTATGTTTTTGGTGTTGATGACACGCTGAAAGCTTTGGATATGGGCGCTGTTGAGACACTTATTGTTTGGGAAAATCTGGATATTACTAGGTACACCTTGAAAAATGTCACCAACAATGAGATTATTATAAAACACTTAAACAAGGAGCAGGAAACCCTCCAGAGCAGCTTCCATGATTCTACCACCTCAGCTGAATTGGAGGTTCAGGAAAAGATGCCGCTGCTTGAATGGTTTGCTAATGAGTACAAGAGATTTGGTTGCACACTCGAGTTTGTTACCAACAAATCACAAGAGGGGTCCCAGTTCTGCAGAGGCTTTGGTGGAATTGGTGGAATACTCCGATACCAGCTGGATATGAGATCATTTGATGAGCCGTCTGATGATGAAGTTGTTTACGATGAATCTGAATAGCAATCAATCAAACATACTCCATTGCTGGTGCAGAACAATGGAGTGAGGAGCCTGCACCAGCACGCGGCGCCGTGGCGCCCGCTTCTCAGTATCTGTGCTCCAAAAATTTATTAAGCGTGTATTGAGGTTATGTTTCCAGACTCCTCTTTTCGTTCTTTATTGTCAGTTTCTCGTACAGTACTAGCATTATTGGTTTTCTAATGTTTTTGTTCTGCAGATTGCAAGTGGCATGATTTATTTAACTTGTTTTCTAATATTATATATATTTTTTCTTGGATTTTATATTATTTTCGTATCAGGGGCCTACCATATCCTGTCTCTGCTAAGGAAGCTTAATGCCATTATCCCACATGGGGTTCATAATGGGGCAGCTGGATAATAACGGACGGCTGAATTGAGAGATTATATTATGCCTAAGCTACTATCTAATGTCTGAGGGGCTCGTGTGTTGTCCAAAACCCCTTGCCAGATATTATATCCATATTATATTGCATTGGTATGGCAAACCCTTTGCGGCTTGTGGACAATGCTATGCTATGTCATGTCTCTTCTTTACTCTCTAGTGGTTCTGTTTTGTTATATTTATTTGTTCTGGAAGTACTTATTGAATATGTTTGGTGATTGCTTTCACGGACCTTATAATGCAGTATCCTATTATATATGAATACGTGTGGTTTATGTTTTTTAATTCTTGCTTTACTAATTCATTAGATGTTCATGATTTTGAGATATCGTCATATTAAGTGGTGATTTATTTTTGCAACCTTAACATATTTTTCTAACATTATGTATATACAATTTTTTTATGCAAAGTATCTTTAAAAATTTCTGACAACCATGGGCCAAGCGTTATATTAGTGTTGCATTAATCGAGTCGTCGTGTATATATATAAATATATATGGATACAGGAAATGATCTTTTGACACAAGTTTTTTATACAAAATCTTTGGCACAAATTTCTGGTCTTTGCTCTTTCGGCATACTTAATAAGTTCAGTAAGTGTCTATGAAAGTTTTCACCCTTTAAATAAGCCCTCTCATTAACTTAGCAAAAACATAGTTAAGCCTATAAAAATCACCCATAGGTGATATTTCTAGGTAAGACAAAAACATAGACAATGAGTTCTCTCACATGTACAAATGCGGGAATGTGACAACCTCATTATTTCAAAGGACCCTCTTTTACCAAACAAAGCAAACCTCATATCATAAGAATGTGACAACCACAATAGTACCAACTAGGGTGGGCACAGGTCACGTATGTCTGGTCGTGTTTGATTCAATCCGATAATTTGGTGGGTTGGCATTAATGGAACTGATGTTGGGTTCGGGTCTGCTTTGAATTGGGTTTGGGTTGGGTTTAATTAAATTAATATCATTCAATAAATTAAAAATTTTATTAATGTTGCAGTGAGGGATATTGGGTGTAAAAGGTTAGAATCCTATCAAAATGTCCACCAACAAAATAATACTTTCAATTAGCTAAGATTTTAGACACGAATCTTACTTTCAAAATAAAAATAATGTTGAACATATAATATTCACGTCAAAGAACTTTATAGATTCAAAATGTAAAAATCATCTTACTTGTAAAACCTAAATACCTTTTATAGACTTATACCCAATCTATATGAATAAAAAAAATGTAGAATTGTTATTTTAATCTCTTCGCTAGCCTTCTTTCCTGAGGATTTGTGATTGAGAGCTTTATGATTTCTAATTCCTTCCTTAAGCATACATACAAAAGACATAAACCAACCTAGACAACCTCATATACTCTAAGCAACAAGCTTCACTTAAAAAAAAAAAAAAAAAATTGTGTTAAAAGAACACCTTCTTATACATATAAACAAAAAGTTTGAGTAATATATTATCTCTAATTGCAAAAAGTAATATTATTTCTTTAATAAATTAGAGATAATAGAGAAATGAAAATAGTTTAGTGAAAAGATGAAAGTTGTGCAATAAATTATATACAAATGTAATGGATATTTATCATTTTATGAATTTGTAATATTCATATACACTTATTTATTTATTTATGCATGTGCTTACAAGTATATTATTATTATTATTATTATATCTTGAAACCTATGCAAAAAAATATCACCACATCCTCTCCTCTGTAAATATCTCATTTTTTGTTTTAAAGAAAAAAAATATATCTCTATGTAGATATTGTAAATCAATTATTAAAAAATAAATTATTCAAGAGAAGTAATCAGCCGATCAATTAATATTAAAGTTAGCTACCTCAATTGAAAATCGAAATTCGAATGCACAAATTTAATTTTTAACAGATTTGAAAAAACTAAATTGAACCAATTTAATTTTAAGAAGACAAAGATTATAATTTTTTAAGTGCCAGGTCCTTAATATTTTAGGATATGATGATGAATCAGTGGTAACTCAGCCTAGAGGTTATTTATAGAAATCCATTCCATAAAGTTTTATTTTAATATTTAAGTAAAATAATAATTGAAAATTCTTTTTCGTCCAAATTAGAGGTTTTTTTTAAACAAATTACTTGAATGCCATTATTTATTTCTTACGAACAAACAATATATATATATATATAAAAAACCATCTTTAAAAAACTATAATAAAGTTATGATCTTTAACTATTCCATCTCCAAACCGTGACTTTTTCTCTAAAAAAATTTATCTTCTCAAAGCTACCTTTCTCTCGATCTTATTCAATTAAAATTTATTTATTTATTTATAGTGTTATTTGTAAGTTATTATTATGGGGTAAATACAAAGACACCCTCGAGATTTGGTCTAAATAACAATCTCACCCCTATTATTAATAAAGTAATATAAACACCCCCAGAATTAGAAAACATAGGGTCTTGACACATAAAAATAGGGGTCTTAATGTTACTTAAAATATCAAAATGGGGGTCTTTATGTTATTTTATGAATAACAGAGGTGAGTTTATACTTAGACCAAACCTTGGGGGTGTCTAATATTTACCCCTTATTATTATATAAAAATATTTCATAATATAAAGAAGAAATTTTTGTTATTTAGATTTAGATTATTGGAAAAAAAGAATGAAGAATGTTATTTTGGTTCATCATTAGGGATATTCAAATAATTTCACAAATAAAAAAATTATAATAGCTAAATTTTTAGAGACAATATCATTTATAAATGATCAAAATGGTCAAAAATTATATTTTAACAAATAATAATGTTTAGCTAATAAATTTAACCATACTTTGAGTTGTCCTTAGGAGTGACTTAGTAAACCATAGTTAGCTTGGTTAACCGTTTATGGAGGTAGTGTTAGGGTTTTGAACTCAAAATCTGCTATAAAAGCAGTCCCTCTCCTTCTCCACCTCGCCAGAGCTGCAACTTCTTGTAATGTATATATTTGGTAAGCTTATCAGTTTCTCCTTCCATTCCATGAAAGATTTGTTTTTGTTTCAAGTCAATTTCATACTCATTTCTGTTTTGACTGTAAACGGGAATAGTGTGTTAACGTTTCGCTTCTGTTTTGAATATTTTCTCTGATAATGTTTCTCCTCCCAGTGATTGAACTACATATATTATAAGTTTCAGCCTTGTCTGAATATATATATGTTGAAAACTAATCCTTCTGAGGGAGCTGCTGTTGGATCTTTTTTTTTTTTTTTTTTTTTTTTTT